>JANHFM010004358.1:8678-19057 GCA_032468115.1 Grayia smithii
TTGTAAAACTTTTCAATTAAAAAAAAAAGACATCCTAGCACTGATGATGTTACCTTAGTGGATAATGAAATGGCTGCAGGACAACAACCCAGCTCAGGGAGCATCAAGGATCCCACAACCAAGATATGATACAAGTAGCTGTTATAGAAATTACATAGGCAATTCCACATATTATGATGTGGTGGGGGCTAAGCCAGTTGTTTCTCAATCTTGACAACTTTAATCAATCAATTAGAATAGAGCTGGAAGGGACCCTGGAGGTCTTCTAGTCCAATCCCTGCTTGAGCAGAAGACCCTGTTCCATTTAAGGCAGGTGGCTGTCCGGTCTTTTCTTAAAAAACCTGCAGTGATGGAGCACCCACAATTTCTGAAGGCAAGCTGTTCCACTGATTAATTGTCCTCACTGTTAGGAAATTTGTCCTTAATTCCAGGTTGCTTCCCTTCTTGATTAGTTTCCATCCATTGTTTCTTGTCCTGCCTTCTGGTGTTTTGGAAAATAATTTGACCCCCTCTTCTTTGTGGCAGCCCCTCAAATACTGGAATACTGCTATTATGTTCCCTCTAATCCTTCTTTTCACTAGACGAGTCAAACCCAAATCCTGCAACTGTTCTTCATATGTTTTAGTCTCCAGGCCCTTGATCATCTTAGTTTAAGATGTGTGGACTTCTGTTCCCAGAATTCCTGATACTATACTCCAAAAAGAATAGCTGCATTTGCATGCATGCATGCATGCATGCATGGATAAATAATATGATTTAGCAACTTTTTCACTTAGACTCATGGACCTAGAACTGTGATGGCAAACCTATGGCACGTGTGCCAGAAGTGGCACGCAGAGCCATCTATCCAGGCACATGAGCCGTCACTCATTGCTCTTCTGGGTTCCAGCACAACGACCACCTGGTCTTCATCTGCGTGGGAGCGCCAGAAATTGGAAGAGCAGCCGCCCAACACATGCATGGGCACCGGACAGCTGCTCTTCCGGTTTCCGGCACATGTGCACACACACACTCGCACTCCCGTTTCGGCACTTGGTGCCGAAAAGGTTTGCCAACACTGACCTAGAACTTCCCAGACAAGCTTCTCAATTGCAAGACCCTACATTTAAAAGAACACAAGTAACTTATCCCCATAATTTCTACACTTACAGAAAAGTCTGTGCATACAATCAGCTTCCTGGAAAAAGAGGAGAAAGCAGCTTTGTTGACAAATAATGCCACCATGCAATTCTACTCAAAAAGGGCCCATTTAACCATTAGCAGCGTCCTTACCTGTCCAGGAATATGTCTGGTAGCGGTGGGTAGGTCTGCATATCAGGTACTCGCTCGTGCACAATGACCATGACGAAGGAGGTGAAGCCAAACACAATGAAGACATATATGCAGCTCAGGGCCGTCTTCCAATATTCAGGGTTCAGTCTCCTCGGAGAATGCTTGCCTTTCCCGTTGGTGTACTGATACTGCTCAGCGCTCAGCTCGGACACAGGTTCACAATCATCGCAGTCCCGCTGCACTTCGCCATTGCAAAACCATTCCCTCCCTTGGACGCAGCCGATCACGGGGGACAGGGACCCGATGGGGGTCTCGCTGCTGTAGCCTAGTTCCTCCAAAATGTCCACGTGATGCTTCTGCAGTTTCCGTATGGACAGCATCAGCCGTTTGATGTCCCCCAAAACCTTGATCTCCAAGGGAGGGGACCGCAAGTCATATTCCGTCAGAGTCAAGAGCGTGATGCCATCCAGCCGGTGTTTATCACACAAAACGTCCACATACTCACAAAAGCCTTCTTGCTTCAGCCACTTGGCCACGTGTCTGGTAGACCAACGCTGAATGCGAAGGGAGCTGTTGCCTTCCATTTTCTCTTCCTGCCAGGAAAGAGTAATGTGAAAAATATTATAACAAGAACACACATGGGGTAATCCAGGGGTTCCTGACTCCCAGTCCATTGGCCGACACTGGGCCGTAGCATGCCAGCAACAGGGCCACACAAACAAGCGAGGCTCCATCCATGGGGTGCAGGTAGCACACAAAACCACGCCCCCTCCAGACCACGGAGAAACTTCTCTCCACAGAACCGGTCCCCAGTGCCCAAAAGATTGGGGGCCACTGGGGTAGTCAATTAAGACATATTTAAATACACCTAGAATTTCTAAAATCTCACTTTTATATAAAATCACGAATCTGTTCCTCCTTTCTAAACTTCCTAATCATTTCTACTTAAAGAAGCCAACCTAGATAATCATTTTCAAATGTAGCTTTGGGACTGACTTCAGCACAAAATTGTCAAGCCATGTTGGCTGAGGAATTCTGGGAGTTGAAGTCCATGAGTCTTCAAAAGTCCCAAGTTTGGAGAGCCCTGTTCTAGGCCAGGGGTCGGCAACTTTAAACACTCAAACCTGCCTCCACCCTGCTGGCCTTCCATAAGGCAGTTAAAACTTGGCTTTTCTGACAGGCATGGGGCCGTTGATCTCGCTATTATGATCCAGTGAGATCCAGCCCAGATGAGATGTGTGTGTTCTTTTTTTAATTTTTATTGTTTTAATTTGTTTTTGGGCTTTTGAGTTTTGTTGTATTGCTGTGTTTCTGTTGTGAGGAGTCCTCTGGGAGTTGGACGGCATAAAAATAAAAATAAAAATAAAAGTAAAGTAAAGTAAAGTAAAGTAAAGTAAAGTAAAGTAAAGTAAAGTAAAGTAAAGTAAAGTAAAGTAAAGTAAAATAAAATAAATAAAATAATAAAATAATCAATTGTGGAGCTGACTGGCGATAGGGAGCCACAGCAGAGGGATGAAAGAGCCACAGGCAGCTCCAGAGCTGTGGGTTGCTGACCCGTTCTAGGCAATGCCCATGTAACATCACCAGATGGCTGAATCAGCGTCACCCCATTACACAAAAACAAAGCAGCAACCACTAAAGTTTGTATGCCTCAACCAATTTGCAGCCAAAAGAATGATAAACAAGAAAACAGAGACATACCAAGGAATGATTCTCCTCCAGACGTCCTCACAAATAGTTTGCTGAAGGGTTAATTCACCAACTTGATTCCCAGAAAATTCAATTAAGACTTCAATTAGACATTCTTCAAAGGAATGGCAGCGCAACAGATGTTGCCCAAAAAGGAGGAAAGAAATATCTGAACAATATGCAACACATTAATAAAGGGCAGCGCAATATTGCTAATCCAGCATCCACAAAGACATCAAAGGTCATTAGTGGCCCTCCGTACTTGGAGAAAGTCCACAGTAGATATCGAAGAATGGAGAGGTGGAAGGATCAAAGGAGAAAGAGAGGGAGGAAGAAAGTTTTGTGGATTTTTCCAGAGGTTGTTTTTTTTTTAAATAGCAGCGTATTTCTTTAATTTATGTTCCTCTTTTCTGTATACCTACTTCAGGAAAATTATTAAGTGCCCCAAAGTCCTTCTGTAAGAAAGGCACAGAGCTTTTTAAGGTTTGGTCCTTAAAAGAATATAACACTGAAACAGAGGGGAAAGACAACAGAAATTGAGCCCAGAATTGATGTTGCAAACTGAGAAATTTGTTAAGTGAGTTTTGCCCCATTTTATGAGTTTTCTTGCCACTTTTATTAAGTGAATTGTTGCAGCTGTTAAATTAGTTAACACTGTTGTTAAATTAGTTAACACTGCCTTCCACGTTGACTTTGCTGGTCAGAAGGTCGCAAAAGGGGATCACCTGGAGGTGCTGCAACCGCCATAAATATGAACCAGTGGTCAAGCATTTGTATGTAAATCATACAAATGCTCATCCGTGGGGATGCTGCGTAGGTCGTAAGTGTGAAAAATGGTCCTAAGTCATTTTTTTTCAGTGCAATTGTAGGCTTTGAACTTTGGTCACTAAATGAACTGCCGTTAAGTCGAGGACTAACTGTACTCACAAATGCAAAATGCTTGCCATTTTTAAAAGCATGACTGGATTCTCCTTTCTCTGCAATATGAATTTTCCATGTATTTCAGAACGAACGTAGCATTTCCAAGAAGGCCTTGAATTGCAATAAAATCATCCCTTCTCAAGATGACAGTACTGAAAACACCCTTCGTCAGCATCTGCTGCCTGTCATCTTTGACAGCAATTAAAATTGTACCGAGTACACAATAATCAGCAGGCTTCCCTGGAAAAGTTCTACATTTGTTTTTTTAATCACATACAAGCCCAAATGTTGATTCTCATAATGATACAAATTGGTTCCTTATTTACATTGTATCTAGGTTTTTTTTCTGAAGTTTTTCTAGCCGGCAAGTTTTTTTCCTTATGACGATTGTGAGTGCGGGAGCAAAACTCTTCTTCAGTAGGCAACCTCAGCTGATTTTTTTTTTTTAATATAAACTGTCTACCAGTTCAACCACAAGGATGTTTCCTTCCCCAAAACTCCCTAGAATTTGTGCCACTCTTGCAATCCTGTTTAAACAGCTGACATGTAAATCAAGTTCTGCAACCAGAAATTTGTGAGATAATAGCAAAGGGCAGGTTGAGTCACTCATTCTTGTGCTGTATGGGGTAGCATATATAAAAGACAGAGCAAAGGAAGGTAATGAATGACATAGGAGTCATCTCACCTGCCTTGGAGAGGTTCATAAAAGATATAAATACAGCAAAGTGTTTATACAGCAAAATTATGTTGTGTTTCCATGTTAAGCCATAATATAGTTGGGTTGACTTCTATTTGGAATGATGCAAGCCAGATTCTTAAAGATGGGTTTGCAAATTCACATTCAGTAAAAAAAAAAAATCAAACGAACAAACCACATTATATTATCCACTGTGTCATTATCTTAAATGTAGATATAATCTCAGGTCCATCTTGAATTTTAATAATGGGTTCTGTGCCGTTTCCTTGGCAGCTTTACAAAAGTGGCTTGGCATTGTTTTTTTTCCCAACCCTCTTTCACTCTCTTTCTCCTCTCTCTTTTTCTCCCCCTCTCTTTCTTTCTCCTCTCTCTCTCTCTCCTCTTTCTCCTCTCTCTCCCTCCTATCTATCTATCTATCTATCTATCTATCTATCTATCTATCTATCTATCTATCTATCATAGGGTCCAGATAATTTAGAGAGAATAGACTTGGCAACCTTGAGAATGGCTTAAGAATACAGCTGGAAGTTATGGAATTGCACTGGGTAGAGAGATCTAATCGAAACCAAGGAGATGATCAACTGGTTTGCAACAACAGTCTTTCTTGCAATAAGGAGATCCAGCAGGAAATATGGCTTCAGAAATGGAAGCCATACTTGATGCTGACATTACATTAGAAGTAAGCTCTAATGTGGGTAGAAAAGGTGGGTCAGGATGGATGCTGAATTCGGATTGGAAAGAGGTAAAGTTATGGGAAGATGAATAAGAGTTTCTCACTCTTCAAAATGTGCTCCTGATGGCTGAAACTTCCATTGAAAGCTCAGGAGAAGTCATAGACAACCATCCTAGTTCCTTCCTACCTCTGGAGCAGCTGAAGGTACTTTGCAGGCTACTCATAATTAGGAAATATGCCCCAACGGCAACCCACGTGAGCCGTCTTTCTCTGTAATCAACACTCAGTAAAGTCAAAGAATTATCACCGAGGAACAGAGTTTTCCCCAAGGCCAACAAAATAACTTTTCCTCAGCCCTGCCTCTCCCAAAAATCACTGAAGACTTTTGGAAAGAAATGTAACAGACACTTCAGAAATGTCAAAGTGTCAAAGTCAGCTTTTTTTCTCAGGGCTGCAAAAAGCTGGATCTTCCAGTCATGGTATCACAGTCCTCTTGAAGGAAATGTCTTCAAGCAAGACATTAAAAGTAAAGAAGTACCCTATTTTTTGGACCATAAGACGCACCGGATTATAAAACACACCTAGCTTTTGGGAAGGAAAACAAGAAAAAAAAATGCTTCTGCCTCCCAGCTATTTGCCTCCTTGCAGCAAACAGCCTGGTCAGCTTCAGCACAACCTGATTTAGCATGAACAGCTGATTGGCAGTTGGACTGGCCTCCTGGAATACTGACTATCAGCTGTTCCAGGTTGTGGGGATTGCCACCGCCCATTGCCACCATTGCCACCTATCCCCACTGCCTGGAACAGGCCAAAAATGGGATGCACGGAGGCTGAAAATGGGGCATGCGAAGGAGGCAATGGGTGATGGCAATCCCCGCAGCCTGGAACAGCTGATCAGTAGTATTCCGGGAGGCCAATCCAACCGACAATCAGCTGCTCGTACTAAATCAGGCTGGGCTGAAGCTGACCAGGCTGTTTGCTGCAAGAAGGCAAATTGCTGGGAGGCAGAGACCGAATGGTGGGGTCCAGCAGGTGGGCAAGGTTTCAGCAACATTCACTCTATAAGATGCACAGACATTTCCACCCACTTTTTTTGGGGGGGGGGGAGTGCATCTTATACACCAAAAAATACGGTACATTATATACTATTTTAGAAGTTCTGTCCCATCAGTGGAGTAGTTCAACCTTTTATGTCTTTCAAGAGAGAGAAAAAAAATACTGACCCATCTAGGATGACAGATCCAAATAGACTCAAAAGAGGTATACATATGCATACATACATGTGTATCTTTACAAAGTCCTCAACTTACAACCAACTTGAAAAAACATGTCTTAATGACCCTGATTCAAAGTTCCAATGGCTGAGCCTCCTCCACAGTCCCGTGACTAAACTTCAGGTGCTCAGCAACTCGGCTGCATTACCACACCTGGAATACTGCATCTAGTTTTGGTCACCACATTACAAATAAAATAAAATAAAATGTTGAGACTTTGGAAAAAGTGCAAAGAAGAGCAAGTAGGATGATTAAAAGCCTGGAGACTAAAACATATCAAGAACGGTTGAAGGAACTGGGTATGGCCAGTCTAGAGAAAAGAAGGACCAGGGGGACATTGATAGCAGAATTCCAGTATTTGAGGGGCTACCACAAAGAAGAGGGGGTCAGCTTATTTTCCAAAGCACCAGAAGGGAAGGCAAGAAGCAATGGATGGAAACTAATCAAGGAGAGATCCAACCCAGAAATAAGTAGATAATTTCCTGACAATGGGAACAATTAACCAGTGGAACAGCTTGCCACCAGAAGTTGTAGGTGCTCCATCATTGGAGGTTTTTAAGAAAAGACTGGACAGCCACTTGTCTGAAATGGTATAGGGTCTGCTGCTTGAGCAGGGGTTGGACTAGAAGACCTCCAAGATCCCTTGCAGCTCTATTCTGACTGATTTGATTGATTTATGGATGTTTGCAATATTCCATAATCACATGACTACATTTTATAAAGTTTTTGCAGAAAAGGGGCTCCTACCTCTGATTTCCAGAAAAACGATGCCAATCGCGAACCCCTGGCCTGCTTACAAGTAATGACCGCAGCAAACAAATTTACAAAATCAGGTTGGTCACGTGATTAATCCATTTTGTGACAATCACAACACAGACCATAATGGGCAATAAACTCGTTATGGTTTGTATGTCAAGGATTATGTGTGGATGTGCACATGCATACTTGTATATAAAAACAGCAACACACACACACACACACACACACACAGAGTTAGGTATAAAAAATCCTCACTTTAAATGTTGACAATGGGGAAATTGATAGTGAAGATGTTTTCTAAATATTCTAAATTCTGTTCTAAATAACTATCCCTAAACCTGCGAATAGGACAGTATTCAACTCCTTGTGACAGTTCAAAGCATCTTTCACAACAAACCTGTAGTAACAAAATTGCGTTCACATCTACAACCTTCATTAAAGGTACCTTTAAATCAAGGCAGGATGTACAGATAGTTCTCGATTTATGGCCACAATTGAGCCCAAATTTCTGCTGCTAAACAAAATGTTGGTTAAGTGAATGTGGCCCCATTTTATGACCTTTCTTGCCACAGTTGTTAAGTGAATAGCTGCAGTGGATAAGTTAGTGACACGGCTGTTAAGTGAATCTGGCCGCCCCATTAACTTTGCTTGTCAGAAGGTTATAAATGGTGATCACATGACCACAGAGACATGGCAATTGTCGTAAGTATAGGTCAGTTGTCTGAAGCAGTTGTGGTATTCAGCCGGTTTGGACTGGTTCAGGTGAACCGGTAGTGGCGACCTAGCAGAGCTGGCTGGGGAATTCTGGAAGTTGAAGTCCACACATCTTCCAGTGGCCAAGGCGGAGAAACACTGATCTAGCCTTATTATAGTAGAAACGGGATCACTGTCTGAATTGCTAAAATGGGAGTTACTTAGAGCTGCCTTTTAAGACCACTAAGAAATTTCAGCTGGTTTGAAACATGGCTGCTTGATTATTTGATCGGCCAGTCCGGTTGAACACCCATTTCAGAGAAGTTGGATTGGGCCTCAGTAGGCATCCAAGTATAGTCAGTGGGCTGGTAATTACTGATAAAAGCTGCAGAAAACATAAGGAATGGCCTTGAAGGACACAAGGAAGAGCAGCTACCAAGATAATGGTCAGATAAATAGGATTTGAGTCCAAGAAAATAATTTATGAAAATGTTTCAGAGAGAGGATGGGAGGGAAGCACATTCAGACTTGCAAGATTCTGTTACTGTAGCTGTAAAATAAAAGTAATCCTGTTTTTCTTTCTTTTTCTTTTCTTCTTTCTTCTGTTTTCCTCCTCAACTAAAAATCCACCAGTGTGGCCCCCAAGCAGCCTTTTTCCAACCCTATGTCCTCCATGGCTGTTTGACACCCAATTCTCAATTCTTAGCATTTGCCTGATCATGTAGGAGAAGAGTTGTGTACGTGTGTGTGGAATTAAGCACTCATCATCGTAAGAGTTGTTACATTGCAACAAGCAGGCCAAGTCCAGTCCCCCCTCTTGAATTCCAGTGACCCTTATCTAGCACCAATTTAATGCTGACGGTTAGTTGACTAGATTCTTGTATATAGGCTTGACAATAAATCTACTGAACTACAACTTATCAGTATGGTCTTGATCTTTTGTGCTTGACAATCATTATAGCACGTCTGACTGCTGCAGTCTTGATGTGGTTGGATAATGCCAGGATAGGAAAAGCTGCCCTAAAAGGGTCACAATATACATTTATTTGGCAACTTGAATGTAGCCCTCTCTTATTAACACGGAGGCTCCTTTCAAATAACAGACTTCACTTGGCAAAAATGGGATTCACTAGTTGTGTTGTATGAACCCAGCCACTATGCACATGCTTAGCACACATATGCTTATTTGCCACAGGTACATTGTATACAAAACTACAGACCACCACTCCCTCTCTCTTCCCTTCCCTCCTTCTTTCCTTCTCTCTCTGTTTTTCTATCTGTCTGTCTATCTCTATCTCTTTCTCATTTATTTAAATGCCACATATTAAATGTATATGTCAAGCATCTCTGGGCAGCTAGAGATATTACAAAGAGATTGTATAAAACATAAAACCTGCCATTTCTTACTAGATGTTGTAAAACAAGTTTCTGTAAAATTCAAAATAGTTCTACTAAGTCACAGTCAGAAAGATAAAGTAAGTGGGTGTATGTTTTAAACCAATTACTATAACTTTAAAAAAATCTTAAGTATCAAGATTTGGGGAGGACTCTTGAGAATTTTCTATCAGCTCAGCTAGACTTCTTTAGAGTAATATTTCTCAATCTTGGCAATTTCAAGTTGTGTGGACATCAAATCCCAGAATTCTTCAGCCAGCATTGGATTTCTAGGACCTGACGTCCACATAGTTTAATGTTATCAAGGCTGAGAAATCCTGCACCAGAGAGGGGAAATGCCTATTAACTGATGAGAATCCTTTACTTTTGCAGGATATGACCAGCAAGATGTTATTCTGCACAACATGTATATTTTATCTTAAGAAACAAATCATCTATTGCAGTGTTTCTCAACATGGTCGTTTTAAAAGGGTGGATTACAACTCCCAGAATTCCCCAGCCAGCAAGAGAAACACTGGTCTGTTGCATCCACATTAAATAACTGATTAGGTTCTGACTCCATGTTCGTTTAAAATTGTAAATTTTATTTGGCTTTAACTGTTAATTATTTCATGTAACTGCATAAACATCTGCATTAGAGAGGTGAGATATACCGGAATGTGAACATCCATATCTATGAATAAAAATAACATAAATCACTTCATAATTACAGTTCAGGAACTCACATGATTCCAATTCTTTTTTGATCCTGCTGGTAGCTTCTTCCACCTTTTCACCAGAAGCACACAAGCATTACAGATATCTCCTGAGCGAGCTTCATGCAGACTGTAAAAGACAAGACTATAGGTCAATTACTGCAAATAAACATCAAGGGAAAACACATATATTCTCATACTCATTCTCTCTCTCACACACACACACACACACATACAGAGAGAGAAAGAGAGAGAGAGAGAGAGAGAGAGAGAGAGAGAGAGAGAGAGAGAGAGAGAGAGAGAGAGAGAGA
>JANHFM010004361.1:0-12798 GCA_032468115.1 Grayia smithii
ACACCCCCTCTGGCAGTTTAAAAAGGAAAAAACAGCCACTATCACACACTTCTCCCAGAAGAACGAAGCTGAAGACATCAGCCTGAAGATGACGGATGAGATTTCGTTGAAATGTTGCCCAGACACTTCCAATTTTACGTGGGAGAAAACCAGAATGACCAAAGACCTGCATATAAACACCCGTGATACTTCAGAAAATCCCTTGCAAACATGGTTTTGCAATGCTTTCTCTGGAGCTCCAGAATTCCCATCGCATATATTCTTGTGGCTCCTGAGATGCCTTCCCTTCATCTGTAACCCTACTCCTTATTCCCCTTACTCTTTTACTTTTAATTCCAACACTAACTTTACCGTTCCCTTTGCACATAAATCATTTGAAGATCTCTCACTTTCTCTCCCTAACCTGAACTTGAAAGGCAAACATGGTGATGGAAGAAGTGAGAGCAAGGATGGATAGTGGCTGGTTGCTCTTTTTTGTACCATTCTATTGGACAGCTGAAGAAATTTGTAGCTGGTGGTATGGGAGAAAGGAACGCAATGACAACAACAACTGTAACAAAAACTTATTATTTTATGGAAACCATGTTTATAAAATTAAACTTTGGATCTTTCAAATGTAACTAAGAATATTGTAATAATACTTCAAGAAATTGTTTTAAATTTAAGTAAGTATTTCGATAAATTATTTTTAAAAGTATTGTTTTTAATCATTGAAATAGTTTATTCAATTTATATCTCGCCTTTACACTTATATAAAGACTCCAAGAAGCTTATGAAATAGAACAAAATACAGACTATAATGCACCTAAGCACTGTGGGGTGCTTAGATCTGGCTCATGGGACCAGCCTGGAAACAGTGAAAGACTGGCCCACAGAGCCTCTACGAGTGAAAATGGGCTTCTGAGCTCTGTTTTCAGCTGCAATGGCCTCCTGCAACTCTCTGCCAGCGAATATGAAGCTCGGGAGGGTGACTGAGCTCTGTTTTCACTGGCAGACAGTTGTAGGAAGCTGTTGTACCTGAAAACAGAACTCAGGAGTCCATTTTTGCTGGCAGAGGGTTGCAGGAGGCTGTCACAGTTGAAAATGAAGCTCGGGAGCCCGTTTTCACTGGCAGAGAGCTTGGGCCATCACAGGCACTGACACGAGCAATGTTGAGCTGACCACGCCCATCCCAGCCATGCCCAACCCAGTCCCCCAAGGTCAAACACAACCCTGATGCAACCCTCAATGAAATCGAGTTTGATACCCCTGGTGTAAGTTCTAGAAACCTCACAAGGACGCACACTTGCTTGAAATCATGTGAGTTTTATCTTTGAATGTACTTTGAGATATACTTTTAGCAATATAATTTAATAGAAGAACAGAACCGGTGTAAATTGCCAGGTGCATCAGACATATATTGCTTCAGCGTATCTCCCTGAAGGATACAACTGCTCACAAGGTTCACAACTGAAACAGATGGAAATAGATGTACCTAATTGGAACTGTTGACACAGAGGGTAGAAGATTTTCTACAGTTGTGGCATCCTTGCTCTTCTTGTCTTGAGGCATGGATATAGCATTCCTGATGGAGGTTAAATTATGTAGATTTTGAAGAGGAAAGTCTCTTCTAGTTGATGAAAACTGCTTATAAAATAAATAAAGCTTGCTGAAGTGGGGACACATTACCTCTTTCTTCAATTAGCTACAGAGTCCTGGTGGTCCTCTTAAAGAACTGTGGGGATTCTGATGAAAATATTATTTTTTAAAGATATCACTGCTGAATGGAGAGAAAATAAGATCCCCAGGCTGAGTCCCATTAGAACACATCTCTGCAGATGGCTAAAATTTTGAGAGTGAAGTTTTACTATAAATATGCTTAATGTGGCATCTGAAAATTCATTCTCAGCAGGATCCTAGGAGATTATTCTAATCTGCAGGTGGAAAGAAAAGAAAGATAACTTGATTTCTTATGCAGTAGATATAAGCATTAACTTTAATTTTCTCTGTATTTCTCTTTCTTTAAACTAAGAAACAGATATGTTATCGTGTTTCTCCGAAAATAAGACACTGTCTTATATTTTTTTGAACCCCAAAATAAACGCTTGGCCTTATTTTCGGGGAGGTCTTATTATTTTAGGGCACATGAAGCAAGATGGGCTCCTCTTGCCATCTTACCTGATTTCCAGCTCTGCATTTAAATATTTTCGGGGAGGGCTTATTTTAGCGCATGCACTCAAAAGCCTGACTGAGCTTATTATCAGGGGATGTCTTATTTTCAGGAAAACAGTGTATACTATATTCAGGGAGCTTGAGTCTAATGAATTTCTGAGTGGCATGAGAACAAGATCAAAGCTAATTAATTCAAAAATATCAATTAGCAACATTAATGTTACTCATTTGAAATCTAAGAATCTAGATTCCTGAGCCATTGAATATAAAAATGAATACCATAGCCATTTCATGAGATTTGGCTTGCTTAGGCTGCATTTCATAAGGACTATGGAGATTCTCAGTCATCCAGGTCATGGTTGTCCCAAAGGTTTTTTTCAAGAGGCAACTGAACTTTCTGGTTTTTCTTTGAAAATGTTTCACTTCTCATCTAAGAAGCTGTTACAACTCTGATTGGATGGTGGAAAATGTAATGATTTATACTCGTTGCAGACATTCACATTCTTTTAGTGAATGAATGAATGAATTTTATTGAATGGCCTAAAGGCCTTTTCAAAAATCACATCTTTAAAAGAAAACCTTACGGTTACAGAGCTGACAATCTAAAAATATAACATATATAACATTAAAATTTGGCAATATCGGTGTTCGGTAACTACATTTGCAAAGACTAAAATACAAAATAACATTGCTCCTTTCTAGTTCAACTCGTCTTTCTTACAGTCGATAAAATTCTTTTCAATATGACTGGCTCGTATTGCTGTCATCCTTTTAAGATAGCCAGTGACTGCCCTTATCAGGGAAGGAGAATCTGCCTTCAATAGGAATGTTATCTTATGCCTTACATCCCAGTGGGCAAGTTTATTTACGATTGGGGCCAGATATATTTCCTTACTTCCCCATACAAGCTACAATCAAATATTATATGCACTGTATCCTCTATAGCATTTGGCCCACATACACATGTTCTGTCGTTATACGGGATTTTCCGATAGCGGCTGAATTTAACATTAGTGTCTAGGAGTTCAAATCTTAATTTAACAAATAGTTCTCTCTCCAATGATGGCATTTCTAGGTATAAGTATTTTTCCAGGGTAAAAGTTGTTTTGACTACTGTCAGTAGCTTAAGGGAATCATTAGTTGATAAAGTTGCCATGTCCATTTGCCCATGGACATCTTTAATCCGTTGTTTAACTTGGTTCAATGTATCACACAACGGAAACCCTAAGCCATATCGGTTCAAAATTTCTGACAGCCGAGTTAGCCAGGAATATCTTTGAGAATTTAAGATCTGCTGTTCCTCTAGGCAGATTTTGGGAAGTCTACTGGCTTCCATCTGGGTCAGTTTTAGCCAGTAGGCTACTGCCCTAGTAATTGTGTAGGTGTACAGTGAAAAACATCCTAATTCGGCTCTAACGGCTGCCGCCGAGGTGGACTTGTTTACCCCCAACATCCTCCTTAACAAATTATTTTGGGTTCTCTCTAGTATGGGGGCCTCTGTTAGACCCCAGATTTCAGCGCCATAGAGCATAATCGGAACAAGCTTGGCCTGATAGACTTTACGAATTGGCAAAATCGAAGTTGGTTGGATACGTTTACTTAATTTGTATACGAGGCTTGCCCCAGCTCTGACCTTTTGAGAAAGATATTGGTGATGGGGAGTCCAGCCACCTGCACTGGAAAAAACAATTCCAAGATAGGTATATTGAGTAACTTGCTCAATCCTTACATCATTGATGTGCCAGTTGTGCTTTTTATTCTTATTGCCAAAGACTAAAACTTTTGATTTGGCTATATTTATAGTCAAGAAATTTGTGATACAATAACGCGACAACTTGGCGAGAAGTCTCCTCATACCTATTTGGGTTCTGGAAAACAACACTAAATCATCAGCATACATTAACACATTAATATGTCTTGAGCCTATTTTAGGTCTATGCGTTAAAGGGTCTAACAAAGTAAGAATGAGGTTTAAAGTTGTATAAACTTCTGTTGAAATATGAAACAGAAGAATAAGTGAAATAATGTAATAAAATGGGCTAAAAAATTTGTCATAATAAACAAATGTATCAACGGAACATATGTGGTCGAAAAGAATGAAATTTACTTTATTTTCTAGCCTTAAAGAGACTTTTTAAATAAAATGATATATTGTTGCTATTGGTCATGAGACATTATCTAGAATTTATGAAGTACTTTGAATCTTTGCAGGAAATGTGAACAATATGAAGGAACATTTTATTATGTTGGGTGTACATGCAAAAAAAGTTTTTTTTAAATGGATACAAATACATTAATGCAGAAGGTTTAAAAGGATAAAGAACTATTGAAACCAGAGACTTTTCTTTTGGGACTAATGGACAGACAACTATAAAAAAAGTCATGGAACTTTATTTTCATATATAATAGGCACAACAAGACTATTATATATTCGAAAGTGTAAAGGTTCAACATTATCCACAATGGAAAAATGGCTAGTGAAGATGATGGAACTTGCAGATGTGGTTCTTTGATGAGAGAAAATAGAACATCTGTATTTACGGCTAACTGGAAATCCCTTACAGTAGAGTCTATTTGCATAAAACAGAAAAGTGCATTCCTGATTTGTGGGTTTGATGATTAGAAAAAGAATTCAACTATAGAAACAAAGTAAGGTTTTTTTGTAAGCAGCCAACATTGTCATTGTACTTGTATTTGCCATGGAAGAACTCATTAGCGTCTTCTTTCTATTTATTTTTGTTCTGATTTTTTCATTTTTTGTTTCTTTTTTCCTTTCTTCCTTTGTTTTTTTTTTAATCCTGTATGAGTTTGTGTTAGTTTTTATTTCTTTGCAAAGCCTTTAATAAAATTTGTATCACTCTGACCTGCACAAAATACCCTCTCCGCTCTCTTGCTGAATGCTATGGAATAAATATAATTTGAAACAAGCCCAGAATGTGATCATCAATTCCTAAGCTGTATCCAACAAGGGAGCGTGAGCATAGAAGTTAATTTTATAAGACTTTGAAGACCACCTCCAAGCCCATTTCTATAAACTCATTAAAATGAAGTGCTCTATCCTGTCATGAGTACTAAGTACCACATTCAAGCACTCATTTTGAATGAATTGTTTTACAGTGACCTGTTCACTAAATTGAAATCTCAGTTTTGGCAACATTCTTGCCTCCCCTTCTTTGCCCAACTGATAAAATCAATATTTATGATGTACTTGGAAATCCACCGAAAATAGCTGGGAGGTTAACATTAACATCCTCCCCAGCCTAAATACTCTTATGCCAAATGGCAGTGGTTTTAGCATTCATTAACCTCAACATTTAGTATAGTATTGATAATATGCCTTCCTAGGGTTGAGAATTATGAATTGAAGCTGAAAGTCTGTTCCCCAAGGATTATAGGGGAGGGAATTGGAGGGGACCTACCATAGACAATTAGAAGGGTCCTAATATGAATTCCACTGGAATTTAGACAAGTTATAGAATGTAAAGTGACTTATAAAAATCAGTGTGTTATACATTATAGAAGAAAAAAATATTCAAACTGCTTTGTCTTGCTTTCTCATTATACATTATTTAATATATGTGAATGGTGCCTTATTTTTTATCTTTGACTTCAACTTTTGCAGTTCAGCAATTACTTCAAATCCTTTCTTGTTGTGATCCTTCAGGAAATTGGTAAGATGCTATAACACATTGACGTGATTATTGTTGCTTGTTGCTGCTAAAAGAGAGACAAGAACCGTCCTCAGCAGGCAAACAACATCTCAGCTAATAAGGACTCATAATTTGCATATCAGCAGAAAAAGAGATACACATAGATTATAATTCAATAGTCTGTAATTTTAATTGCTTATGTTATTAATTCTGATTGTGATGATCTGAATAGGTAATAAGGCTAAAGGCTGTCAAATTAATGAAGTACATATTCATTAAATTCAAGGTAGCTTCAGTTTCTTTTATTGCACAAATACAATTAACACTTAATCTGAATCTCAGTAAGTTACATAATCATGTGACTCAAAATAAAGGGAGGATACAACCTTGGCCTTTTACTTTTTACATGGGAAAACATTAATGATGCTGACATTGGAGACAATTAGACAGTGTCAGCCAATTGTTTTTAGTCAGCTTTCTCTCACATCTGTGGTGTCTACAAGCAAGAACAGCCATTGTTTCTGCAGGCCTCTGTCGCGCTTTGGCTTTTTGTGCTAACCGTCAATCTTTTGGTGAATATCAAAGCGGTGAGGAAATTAGAACAGACCAGCTCTACTGCAATCCACTAAAGCTTAGCAGGGTGCATCCACTATGCTACTAATTAGGCACTGGCCAACAAAGTAACCTGTCAGTGCGTGCTTGCTATTTCCCACACACCTGCATTTCATACACTAATAAGCATACATCCAGGGAAAGAAAGGGATAACTGCTGAAGTGTGAAAAATGAACAAAACATAACAATGTTTCCATCTCCACCTAGACCACTACCAATTACTGTTAAGCATGAGGTAGAATCAACATGTCAGAAGAAACACAATACAGTATCTGAAACTAAAGACAAGGAAAGGGGAGGAGGAAGTTGTGTGTGGTGGTGGTGCAGGAAACTATACATTGAGAACATTTATTGTTTGCTCTAAAATATCTTGCTGGAGTGGAGTTCGTGGTTATTTGTAAAATCCCGACTGATCGTAATGATGGGGTTTCCCATTTGCCTCAAGTTACAAATTCTCAATTTCTTAAAACAAATGACTAAATGTCTTGACAATGTTTTCATTCAGCTACATGCACTGAAATGAATTGGCTCTTCAAAGACTCAGTGTTGCACGCTGGTTACAGAGGTGGGGTACAATGGAAAGATCGAGGTTCAAATCAAACCTCAGCTGTGGAAGCTTACCAGGTGACTGTGGGCCAGCCATGCTACGTCAATGCAACCTCCCACACAGGTCTATTGTTGGGTGGGGAGAGGGGAAAACATGAAGGATGATCCAATGGAAACGTCATTGCATTTGTGAAGCAAAAGCATGATTTTAACTTAGTAAAGCAATACAATAAGGATATAAATTGGCTAGGTTCTATGGCATGATCTAAAGTATTTGACACTCACTGAAATCAGTTTTTCCTTCCATTATTTTTTCTTGTTTTACTGAATCATGAAGTTTTTAAAACAACATCCTAGCACTTGTTTTCATTTCCGATCTATCTTTTTCTCTCTCAAAAAATATAGGCAATGGAATATAAATTTCAGGGTTTTTTCTAATTGAATTATTATATCTATAGTGAATAAATAATTTAAAAGTCTGGTTTCAAGTTAGGCTTGAAATGATCGTTCTTTTACTATATTTACAAAGTAATGCAGTTATGTTTAGCATTAACCATGATTTTACTTACCAGATTTGGAAGAAATTTACTGTAAATATGGAGAGAGTTTTTATCAGAGTTTATAAAATAAATTATAAATTATCATCCTTGATAAATTTCTGGTCTCCTTTATGTAATTACAAATAATTTTCCTACTTTTTCTTCTTGGTCTGCCACCAAATTAGATTACTGAAAGTAATATAAATTATAGATAATGTAATCTAAAGACCTGTATAAGGAAAATATACACATCTATAAATCTTTTCAATCAAGTCTTTGAATAGGATAAACAGGCTCACTTCAATTAAAACTGGCTAATGATAACTTGTTCCACATAGAGTTTTTCTTTATAAAAATAAACATTATAATCACTAAATTCTTTTTAAAAGGTAAAACCAAAGGCATAATTTCCCTTCCAGATCCTTAAGTGTACTTTTTTACTAGGAATGGCGGGAATGCAATCCCAACACATTCTAAAAATTATTAACATGCGTAAAAACAATTTAGGGATCATGGAAGATAAAACTCAATGTTGAAGCATATAAAAGGATCCACTAGAAACAAAAAGAAATGAAGATGAGGTGATTTGGTTTCTTGACTATTTTGTCAATTTTTTTTCTCAAGACTTATTTTCCATTTTTTTCTACCCACAAAAAATTAATATGGATATATTCGGCCCCTTGAACAATACAACTGCCTTCTCTCTAAAATAAATTCCTTGTGTGTCTAATCACACTTGGCCAAAGAAGGTATTCAATTCAATTCAAATATGTCATTTTATGTATTGTAAACAAAGTAAAATATTTTATGGAGACATAAGATAATAGCTACTTTGTGTATGTAATAATAATAATAATAATAATACCGATGATTAATAATAATAACAATGTCTTATTACTTATTTATAGCAGCTCCCTGAGACTAGCACACATTTTTTTAAACAAAACTTAAAGAGAAACTTACAAACAATCTGAGATAATATGTGGCTTAATCAGTTGTTTCTCTCAACCATGTCTTAAAAAATTCTGTTCCATATGCAGCATGGAATTACGACATTGTTCCCGAATCCTTGATGGGAATTAATACAATAAAGGGCAATATTCAAATGATATTTGTTAGATACTTTTGAACACCACTCGTCCTTTCTTCACATATTATCCAGGAGCAGCGTTTTCAATTATAAATAAAAACTTTCTCCGCCTCTTCCCACTTGAGCTCAAGCACAGAAGGCCCTTATTTAAAATGCAGCTCCTGAACAGGCCACCAGGCTGCCTGTTCAGCTGCCAGTGGCTTTTGTGTACAGAGATGTTAATTGGTCCTAATCCCCTCCTAGAAGCTGTTTTGGTAGCCTGACCTGGCACCCCGAAGGACACCTTGGTGTGAAAAACTAAAGGGTCCATTCAAAAGGGAGTGAAAAGCTGTACTGAGCATTCCAACATATTTTAATTTCAGGAATTAAAAAAGGGGAGGGCTGGGGTGGAGGGGAAAGAGAGAAACATCATCGTTCAAATTCTGAACTATTCTTTTTTTTTAAAAAAGCAAGTTCCTGGGACAATTAAGTCCTGCATATACTTCCTTGAAAGCAAATACCAGGGTTGGGAGTGGGACAGGAGACTGATATCTGTGTGCATTTCAGGTAGAGCAGTTTTAGAATATGACCCTAACAAGCATTTATTTTCCAACTGCATTTTACAGGCAGAAAAACAAAAGAAGTCTTCTTATAATTTATTCCCTGAAAACCAAAGTATAGTTTTAGATTTAGACTTCATGAGTCTTTTTCATGCATCTTCTCATCCCATAATTCTGAAAAAATATAATCACAAATGATGCCAGAACAGTTTCTATAATACCAGCATACACCAAGCTTATAATCAAGGCTGGTAAGAAAGACCTAATATAAATAATCAATGTTAGCAAGTTTTAGTTTCCTTTCTTTGCCCATCACTGTGTCATTGTAGAATGTACATTTACATCTTGGGTGGCAAATTATGCTAATAGGATGCACAACCCTCAACAGTGTAATTCTGAATTTTTTGACAAAGTTCACAGATCAGCTTCATAGGTCAAAGAAGTCTGCCTCCCACAGAGTGATCAAACACACATTCATGTATGTGTGTGATTATTGTAATCATGCCAAATGCCAAGTGCTTTGGTAGATTGTATGTCACCTATTTTCATCTCTGCACTGATTTGTAGCAATGTTTGGAGAAAAACAGGATGAAAATACCCTTCATGACTATAAAGTTGAAGGAACTGGATATAAAACTAACATTTAGACATTGCTTAAGACTATCTGTATCTGTTTCTATTACATTAGAAATATTCTTCTCTATTAAAAATTATTTCTGATTCAATACTATGGCTAATTGGAAGGATGTACAGTGAGATGTGTCATGAAAAAAGGCATCATATGTACAGCACTAATCAAAAGGCTTAAGTTGAAGGTAATAACAATTAGCTGGTGAAAACAACAGGGACTGCAAACAGAGATTAAAGATAATAGTCTACAATAACATTTGTTTCTCCTGTCCAAGTTCACTGTTATAATAATTTGAAAGCTCTTTGGGGCTTTTATGTACCAATCTGCTCATTCCACAGACCCATGCATAAGAAACCTTCTAAATGTCTTTAATTCATAATTTTATTTTATTCTTCATTATGGACCAGGGCTGTCAAACTCATGTTGTCACAGCAGTGTCACATGACATATTGGGACTTTTCCCCCACTTTCACTAAACCTGGTGTGGGCATGGCGAACACGTGATACATCTGGCCCACGGATTGGGAATTTGACAGCCCTGTTGTGGACTATGAATTACGAGAATTAATAAAGTGGAGAGTTGTACAATCATAGATTTGTTGGTTTCAAACTTTGTAGCGAATTGGAATGTATTAGAAATTGATTCCCTTTATTTTTCCCAGTGATATAGGTAGGGCCACTAAGTGACCAGAAGAAAATAGCCAAAGCTCCCTTTTTATGCCCCGAAATTACTGTACAGTTTCAGTGAAATAGGCAGCAGTCATCCTAGAATCTACTTCCAAACCTGCCCACAAGTTATTGAGTTACAATAATGCTGAGATTCTTAGCTTCTCAGGTGGTTCTTAGGAAGATATTGGTAGGAAAAATAGAAAGAAAGAAAAGAGAGAAATATAATTTACTGATGGCATGGTGATGTGTGGATCTGATCAGAAAGCAAGCCAAGGTGTTCTTGAAATTCTCTTCAGATTCTATGACACTATGATTTTTACAACCTAGTCTTATAATAAACATAATCCATAATCTATAGCATTTTAAAGAATAACGCTTTACATGAATGAATCAATACGTTCCCCGGGAACTTGAATTCATCCTCAGGCACCAGAAATACATGGTTGTATTACACAATCAAATCGGGTGGATTTCAAAAATTTTAGCAAGGGGTTCTTTGCCCGGTTGCTGGGTGGGCATGGCCATGGTCAGCCTCCTCCACCATGGGTGGGGAGCGTTTTGCCCTCCCAGGGCTCCTGAGGCTTTCTTTGAGCCTCTGGGAGGGCGAAAACAGCCTCCCCAGTGTCCGGAGGCCCTCTGGAACTTCCCAAACTCCAGAGGCCTTCCCAAACTTCTTCTAGGCCCATTTTTCATCCTCCCTAAGCCTCCACATGTGCCTTACACTTACCTGCATCCAAAACGGGCCACTTAGGGACTCCTGGGAGGGGTGGGGTAGGCGGGGCCAGCCAAGAGTGGGATTTTGGGGTTCTCCGAACTGCACAGAATCTTAGCTAGAGGTTCTCCCGAGCCCCTGTGAACCCCCAGCAGCCCACCCCTGAATCAAATACATGATTGTATTGCACAATCAAAAACATTATTACCTAGCCAAATGGGAAACAGCCATTTTTAAAATCCTTCTAGCCATAGGAGAATGGAAAGCTACAGAAGTTTGCTTTTCCCATATTGAAACTCACTGTGCTATGTTGTACTTCAGTATTCTTAATTAGAGGCAGGTAGCCTTGTTATTTAGGCTCCAAGATCACTGCAGAGAGCAACTGTGGTCATTAAATTAAAAGATGCTTGCTCCTTGGGAGGAAAGCCATGGCAAACCTATACAGCATATTAAAAACAGACATCACCTTCAGTAGTGGGTTGCTCCCAGTTCTGTCCGGTTCTATAGAACCGAGAGTAAAACTGGTGGAAGGCTCCACTCACCTGCCCCAACATGCGCAGAAGCTTCTGTGTGCGTGCAAAAGCACGCGTGCTCCCATTGCAAACCAGTAGTAAAGATAAGTGGACCCCACCCCTGATCACCTTGTGACAAAGGTCCATATAATCAAAGCAATGGTTTTCCCGTTAGTAATGTATGGCTGTGAGAGTTGGACCATAAACAAGGCTGAACACCAAAGAATTGATACTTTCAGATTGTGGTGTTGGAGAAGGCTCTTGAGAATTCCTTGGACTGCAAGGATATCAAATCAGTCAATCCTAAAGGAAATAAACTGACTGTTCTTTGGAAGGACAGATATAGAAACTGAAGCTCAAACACTTTGACCACCAACTGAGAAGAGAGGACTCATTGGAAAAGACCTTGATGGTTAAGATAGTATCATCAACACAGTGGTTATGAATTCGGGCAGACTCTGGGAGATAGTGGAAGACAGGGGGACCTGGCATGTTGTGGTCCATGTGGTCAGAAAGAGTTGGACACAACTTAGCGACTGAACAACAACAAAGCCACCTTATGGCTAGAATTATTTTTGCAACTAGAATTTCTATGGGAAGATTGTTCATTGATTTACTTCTGGATTCTAGAGGCCTATTTAGATAGGATATGTTTTACTGCCATCCAAAAAGAGGTTCAGGTGTAGCTCATGTAGTAGTACTGCTCTAAATGTACTGTATTTAATTGCTTTTCTTATTCCATTCTGTTCATTTCTTGATCATATTAACGTGACAAAATACAATACAAACATATTTTTGTATTATTTTCACTGAGATCATTAAGAGCCAGTTTCTTGAGCTATGAATTATATTGATTAATAAACTTCTTAGTTTCCATCTAATGAATTACTGCAATATCAGAAATTTTCTAGTGCTGCAATATTGATTTTTAAAATAAATTTGTTTCCAACCCTTTTTTTTTTAATTGTACAAAAAAAGAAAAAAGAAACATACATTAACAAGCAAGAAGAGCAGTGGTTCTCAACCTTCCTAATGCCGCGACCCTTTAATACAGTTCCTCAGGTTGTGATGACCCCCAACCATAAAATTATTTTTGTTGCTACTTCATAACTGTAATTTTGCTACTATTATGAATCGTAATGTAAA
>JANHFM010004361.1:57225-76475 GCA_032468115.1 Grayia smithii
GGAGTCAACTCTTAAAGAGGTAAGAACACATATATACAAAATAAACACTTAACCATTAAATTACAGATCACACATCAAGGGTTAGGGATTTCTTTCTAACACGTACCCTTACCAGTGCACCAAATACTGTAACTGACCCCTATATACCTTCAAATCTAAGATCTTCTTTACAAATCTGAAAAGTTATCAATTCTATTAATAGGTGAAATTTATCAAAGCTCCAGTTCTATCTATATGTACCTCTCAGATCCAAGGTACAAACTATACATTTTATAAATAAATCTATTGTCTTGTTCAATAACAAAAGATTTCTAGACAATTTATTATTTTAAAAGACTATAAAAGTCTTTTTTAAAAGAAATATAAAACAATAATATTATCTAAAACATTATTAAACAAAAAAATGAGTTTCTTTTAATAAAATATGCTTGGAGTTGGGTATAAAAAAGCTTAACTGTAATACATATGTAATTGTTATTATACACATTATGTTCAATGCACCATATAAGTCCTTAAAGTTACATTTCTCAAACAAATGCTACATAAGGGCTGAGTTACCTTGAAAAGCAATTTTTAACATAGGTCCACGATTTAAAAAATAAATAAATAAGCCTTTATTTGCAATTCATTATCATTTTCTCAGTTGCCTCTTTTTGATAGTTACATGTTGAGTGGCAGAACTTGTAGATTTAATGCAGAGTCCCTCTAACCCTCCTACTTAATTTGATTATTTGACTAATCATACCCAAACCTTTAAGAAGAGTAAATGTAAAATAATTAAGTGGACTCTATCCCAAATTTGTAATTATTTATTTCCATAATAAATCAGCAAAGAGGTAAAATGGAGTATCTAATAACAGCTGTTCTGTTGCTTTCCATATAAATATTTGCAGTTTTACAGATAAACTGAATATGGTTGAATTCCAAGTTGCTATGTATATCATTTATCATATAATGAGGTTACCATCTTCAAGATTGCCTTAATGCACCAATATGCACTCTATGGAAATATTTATTTATTTTATTATAACATCCTTTATAATGGACTGCAGTCAGCAGTAATGCTTCTGGAGTCTGATTGAAAAATGAATACTGTCTTATTGGCAGACTTATAGTTCAGCAAAATAATCTCCAAAGTGATTGTTCATTGCTTTTCTCTCAAATTAAAATATCCCCATTTTCAAAAGAAATGTGTCCTCTTGATATAATGAAATCATGAAATATCAACTTTCCCTTTGATGTCTTCCAAATGTTGGCTATATTGGCTGAGTTGGAAATTACACACTTGAAAGCACCAGGTTATATACTACATTATCTTGAATAGTGACCATTCTTAATTTAATACAGGTAAGTCCTTGAGTTATGACCACAACTGAGTCCAAAATTTATGTTGCAAAGTAAAACATTTGCGTCATTTTAGGACTTTTCTTGCCATAGTTGTTAAGTGAATTGCATTTTTAAAGTTAATAACGGTGGTAGGTGAAATTCGCTTCAACATTGACTTTGCTTGTCAGAAGGTCTCAAAAGCTGATCACAAGACCCTAGGACACTGCAACCATCATAAATATGAACCAGTTGTCAAGCATCTGAATTTTGTTTATGTGACAGGGGATTGCTGAAACAGTCGTGTGAAAAATGGTCATGTCACTTTTTTCAATGCCGTTGTAACTTTGAACAGTCACTAAATGAACTATTGTATGTTGAAGACTACCTGTACAATACTCCATACCCAAGGAAAAACAGACAAATTATTCTTAGAGGGCTTATCCAGTACATCTTGCTTACCACAGTGTGAATAGCATCTATAAAGTATATGTGGTCATGGCATCCCCTCTATCTCATTCCATTTTCTGGTATGGAAATAGTGTTTTCCTTCTTATGCCAGCACAAGGTCTCTTATGAGGACAACCTAGGGCACATGAAGGAGAAGCCTTATTTTGGCTTGAGAGCAATTGAGGTCTGGCTTCTGCAGCTGTCTTATGTAAGGCATTTTATATCAAACTTTGAACCTAGGGTGCCTGCTGCCTCAGAGCTACAGTGTATTTCATATATACAAAAACCAAATCAATTTTCTTAGATTAAAATCTTACCTCTTCCATAACAGCATAAAACAGGACAATCATTAGAGAGTTGCAAAGAGATACAGAAAATTCTCTTTGCTGCCATCTAGTGTTTCATAGTTTAAAAACCTTTGATGAAAAAATAGGAAAAAAATTGATTGGATAACATGCTGAGATAGAATAGAATGAGAATAGAACAGAACAGAACAAAACAGAACAGAATTCTTTATTGGCCAAGTGTGATTGGACACACAAAGAATTTATCTTTGGTGCATATGCTGTCAGTGTACATAAAAAGAAAAGATACACTCATCAAGAATCATAAAATACAACACTTAATGATAGTCATTGGGTACAAATAAGCAATCAAATCTGTTAGATTCGGCGCAGGTGGAAGAGAGACACAACAGCGAGGTCCGTTCAGCACTTTTATTAAAGTCAGGAACAAGAACGGAATGACCAACGGGCTGCCGGGGCTCAGCTTATATTGCGCTCCGGCAGCCTGTCTGACCAATGACAGCGGTTTAACTTTCCCGCCGCTTGACTAGCCAGTCAGCGGTGGGCATGCAAAAGAATGTGTCCATATTAGGACATAACACCCTCCCCTCCTAGACAGAGAATTGTCCAATCATGAAGAGATGTTAGTTATGTAGTCACACAGGTAGGCGAGTCGCCATACAGTCCTACTGGACCTGCACGGTTCACTTGCTCCTGGGACTTCGACCGCGATGGTTGGAGTATCTGCCTCTCCAATCTCTCGCCTTGGAATCTGCTGGAACTTGGCTGTCAATGTTGCCGGCTCTGGCCTGGCGCCTCCGGCTCCATTCTCTGGATTACCTTGCAGGTTGTTGTTACTTCCATTTTTTGCTTGTCGTGGAGGGTTACGATGCGGGACTTCCACTCTGGGTTCAACTGCTGCCGGTGACAGGCTTCTCTGGACAGGTCTGCAGGATACTGGTAGGGCTGTGTACCTTCTCTCTGGGCTTGAGAGGTTTTCAGGCGGCAGGACTGGTTCGCTGGTCTCCGGCCAGTTTCCTCCGGGCGGTTCCCTCTGGTCAGTGATGTCCTCCTCTGGGTGGTCATCTGTTCCTCCCCATCTCTTCTGGAGCTGGTCGATGTGCTTTCTCCCTAGTTGGCCATCTTCCAGCTCTATGCTATATGATTGATACGGTGATTCTTTCCACCCTCCCTTTCACCCATTTTGGGGACCTGTTACAGTTTAATGCAAAAACTGGGTCCCCTAAGCTGAATGACCTGGTCGGATAGGTGGAGTCGAGGGGGGTTTCTGGGCAGAAATGGGGGTGTAGTCTGTCTAGCTGAGACCTTAGCTTCCTGCCCATCAGGAACAGGACTTCTGCGTGTGGTGGCATGTGATGTTATATGTTGGACTAGCAGGAATTTATCAATTTTTTCCTGCCAGTCTCCTGGGCCCATCCTGGTGAGAGTCTCTTTGGTCACCATTCTCTCCACTTGTCCATTTCTGGTCAGGCCACCAGTGCGTGCCTGATGCCCAGCTATGTGAGGAAAGTTTCCATGGTCTTTGACATCAGCTGGGGGCCATTGTTGGACACCAGTATGTCCAGCAGTCCATGGGTTGGGAAGGTTTTCCGCAGCACCTTGATGGTGGCTTCAGTTGTGGTCTGGGTCTTCGGGATGACTTCTAGCCACTTGGAATACGAGTCCACGATGATGAGGAACAATTTTCCTCCCATGGGGCCTGCGAAGTCAGTGTGGATCCTGGACCACGGACCGTTTGGAGTTTCCCACTCCTTTGGTGGTGACTTTGGGGTGCTGGTTGAGTTTCCTGACAAGGTGTGCATTTGGCGACCCATTCGGTAATATCATTATTCAGTTTGGGCTACCACACATAGCTCCTTGCCAGCACCTTCATGTGGACTATGCCTGGGTGCCCATGTGCAGGGTTTCCAAGGTTTGCTTCTGTAGTCATTTGGGAATGACTATTCTTCCCCCCACCCCACACAGTAAGCACCCTTTTATCGTGGCAAGTTCGGCTTGGTGTTTGCTAAAAGGTTGGAATTCATCTCCTACCTTTCCTTGGGGCCACCCCTTAGCACCCAGTCCATGACTTTTGCCAAAGTCTTGTCCTTCCTGGTCTGGTTGGCAACTTCTAGTGAGGTGACTGGACAGTTGTTTCCGGCGTCGATCAGGATAGGAAGATTGACCAGTGCGTCAATCTTGGAGACATGAATGCAGGGGTTAGTGGATTTCCCTCTAATAGTCCCAGCAGAGGTTTGTGGTCTATGATGAGTTTGAAGTGTCTGCCATAAAAGTATTCGTGAAAGTGTTTGATACCTGCTACGGCAGCTAGTGCTTCTTTGTCCAGTTGGCTGTAATTGCTTTCAGCCGGTGACATGATTTTTGAATAGAAGTCAATGGGCACTTCTGAATTGTTGGGCAGTCTATGGCTGAGGTTTTCACCTTTCCTGACTTGAGGCGTCGCAAGTCAGGACAAGTGGAAGGGTTTCGTTATATTGAATCAGGACACTTTCTGAGGATAGTAGATTTTTGACTGCCTCGAAAGCGTGGTCTTCTTTCTTCCCCCACGTCCATGTGGTTGCCTTGCCCAGCAAGCAGTAGAGCAGTTCAGCAATTGTGCCCTTCTGTTTAAGAAATATGCTGTAAAAATTAAGGAGTCCCAGAAAGGCCTACAATTCTGTTTTGTTTTTTGGTTTGGGGGCTTCTTTGATTGCCTGAATTTTGTCTTGTGGGGTGGATGCCAGATCCATCAGTTAAGTACCCCAGGAACTCCACTTGTTTTACTCCAATTTTACACTTTTCTTTTTTTATCTCTAAGCCCTTCTTTTGGAATTGGCCCAGCGTGCATCTCAGCCTTTCCAAAAGTTGGGTGATGGAGTTCCCGGAAATTAGTACGTTGAAATATGGCACCACCCCTGGAATGCCTTGCAGGAGGCGTTCCAACATACTCTGGAAAATGCCTGGGGCTGCGCTGACTCCGAATTGGAGTTGGTTACATTTAAATGCGCCCCGGTGTATCACTATGGTTTGTGCCTCCATAGTTTCAGCATCCACAGGTAATTGTTGGTATGCTTGGGCTAGATCCAATTTAGCAAACACGTTCCTGTTGCCCAGGGAGTGCAACAGGTGTTGCACCACTGGAACTGGATATGCATTTTGCTGCAGTGCCTTGTTTATTGTGCACTTATAGTCAGCGCAGATGCGTATCGATCCATCAGGCTTCATGGGGGTGACTATAGGAGTCTCCCATGTTGCATGATTGATTGGTTCCAGGATGCGTTGGGCAATTAATTTGTCCAACTGCTTGTTGACCTTGGGTCGGAGCACAGAGGGAACTCTGTGGGGCTTGAGTCGAACTGGGGTTACTTTTTTGTCCAAATTAAATGATATGGGTTTCCCCTTATATTTACCTAAGCTGCCATCGAATATGTCCTGGAATTCTTTGAAGAGCTTGTCTAGGCCATCCATCTGGATCTTATGGATCCCATTGATGCCCAAGCCTAGAGGCCTGAACCACTCCACTCCTAGCAGGGTTGGGCAGTCGCTTTCGACGATGGTTATTGGAAGAAGTCCTTTAAACTGTTTAAATTGTACTTCCACTTCTGCTCTGCCCAAAACTTGGATGGAGTTGCTCTGGTAGTCGTTCAGGTGGATTTGTTGTGGCTTGAGGTGTTGTTTCCGGATAGTGGGTTTCAGCCTTCTCAGTTCCCGCCATACCATGAGGGTGAAGAAAGATCCAGTGTCCAGTTCCATGGAACATGGCGTCCCCTCCACATGCACAGTCACGTGGTACTTCCCATTTCCAGTGTCCGCATGGCTGACTGTTGTCCTGTTTATGGTCCTCGAGTCTGGGAATCTCTCTTCGCCTCGCCGACTTCTAAAGTTGGATGGTCTGGACGAGCATTGCTTCCCTCCAGGTTGGTGCTTCCCTTGGGCTGGAGTGGGGTTCGTTGCTCTACATGCCTCTGCGATGTGTCCCTTCCGTTAGCATCGTCTGCAGATGGCATCACGGAACCGGCATTTGGCGCGTGCATGGAACCCCATGCAGCTGGCACATTGGTTGTCACTAACCTCATCTTCCCAGTGTTCGGGTTTTTTATTTTTGAAGACCCGATGGACTGAGGCGGTCTTGGTCAGAGTCTGGATTCGAGCTCTCTGTGCTGTGATCGAGTTCCTGGAATGTGCGATGGACAGTCTTGGATTTTCTTATGTTGGCTGCCGCTTTGTCAGAGGTTTCTGCCACTTTAGCTCTTTGACCGCCTCCTTGAGGGTGATCTTCCATCAGCTCAAGAGTTTCTTTTGGAGAGTTAAGTCCCTCATTCCTAGCACAACTTGATCCCTCATCATGCTTTTGGGAGCCTCAAACTCACAGTTGGTAGCCAGATCTCTGAGTGCGGCTACAAAATCATTCATAGACTCCCCCTCTTTCTGGTACTGATGGTAGAAGTCGTACCTACTTGCCAGTAGTGTTGCAGTGGGGGCATAGTGGTCTTTTAAGGCATCTTGCAGTGCAGTGCATCCCAGGTGACTGTTTTGACATCTGTAGGCGACAGTAGTGTTATTGCCATCTTCAGGACTTTTGTTCCACAGTGAGACAGGAATAAAGCCCTTTTCCTGTTGTCAGCTATGTCTGAGTATCCAGCCCCTTCCAGGAATTGGTGAAACCTGATCTTGTAGATAGGCCAGTCTTTGGTTTTGGGGTTGTAAGGAGCTGGTCGAGCATTCTGGTTTGATGCCATCTTCTTGATATGGAGTTGATCGCCCACGAGGTAGTTGTTGGAAGGTGATCAAAATGGCGATTGTGCCCATGAGGTGAATTGCTGAAGTTTTAGTTTACCTTCGTTGCCAGTGTTAGATTCAGCTCTGGTTGAAGAGAGACGTGACAGCGAGGTCCGTTCAGCACTTTTATTAAAGTCAGGAACAAGAACAGAATGGCTGGCGGGCTGCCAGGGCTCGGCTTATATTGAGCTCTGGCAGCCTGTCCAACCAATGACAGCGGTTTAACTTTCCCGCCGCTAGACTAGCCAGTCAGCATCGGGCATACAAAAGAACGTGTCCATATTAGGAGATAACATTGGGGACCCCTGCTGTAGGCAACATCAGCACTACTAGAAGGCAGAGGGGAGGTTGCTTTCTGTTGATATACAATATGATGCAAGAAAACAACCCAGCTCAGAAAGAGCCCAGGACCCCAGAATTCAACCCCTGCACTTCCACTCTTTTCTTACTCTAAACTTTGGCTGTTGAATCAGAATCTTTCTGAGGAACGCATTTAGAGGAAGCACTACCAGTTGAAGATCTAAAGAAATCTGGGAAAAATCTGACCTTCTACAAAGAGCTGAAATTCCTGCATTACCTCCATCCTCCCCCTCCCCCAACACGACTTTCCGTCTGTGTTGAAAGAACAATGCTTGAGGCAGTGCAACATTTCTTGGTGGCTGGCTAATTCATGAAACGGCTCTAATCTCTCTAAGACTTGGAGTGTAATTAATAATAATTACTGCTATATTAGTCTTTCTGCTGACTGGAATAATACCTAGGAATTCAGACAAGGGTTTGCTTCTGAAGTTGCCAGCCAGAACTGGCAAATAGAAAAACTAGAAACTCTAGAAACTAAGATCAATGCTCAGCACCTCCAGTCTGATAGATCAGCCACAGGAGATTTCCATCTCTTTGGGATCTCTAATATTGGAATGGAAGGAATTTGCAAATGAAGGTGAATCTACGTGTCCCAGGAAAATGTTGCAGGATCCAATCTGGGTCAGTCATTGAGATTGGAGGTTTTATCTTTCAAGCTTTTGGACTCATGCTGGAGCCGGTCCTCAGGGAATTTCTCTGAATTTAGAGGAATTCTGAAACTTATCTGAATTCCTCTGATGAAGAAGTGTAGCTATTACAACATTAGGGCAGACTTCCCCAGGTTGATCCTCTCTTGATATATTGAGATCACAGAATTCTCAACCTGCATTCCTTAAAATTCTATTTTCTTGGAAAATTCTCATTGTGGGTTGAGGGGAATCAAAATTTGATAAAGTTTTGGCAGAACAAAAAGCAAGAGATGGAAACCGATCAAGGAGAGAAGCAACTTAGAACTCAGGAGAAATTTCCTCACAGTGAGAACAATTAACCAGTGAAAAGATTTGCCTTCAGAAATCGTGTGTGCTTCATCTCTGGAGGTTTTTAAGAAAAGATAGGCCAGCCACTTGTCTGAAAAGGTCTAGTAGGCATATTCTGGCTATCTGCTGATAATCAGCCTTAATTAAGTGTCCCTCTTTTCATTTTTGTACTTGTCCTTTTTGTCTTTCAGTCTGTCAGAGGGATCTTTGTGCAGCCATGTTGGTTTCTTCTTGAATTTCTTATTTTTCTTTTTCAGTGGTATTGTGCTGGACTGGGCTTTTATGATCACATTTTTCAGAGTTTCCCACATTTCTTGAATTGTTTTCCCCTTTAGGATTTTCGTCCAGAGACTCTGTCCTAGGGCCTCTCTGAGTTTGTTAAAATCAGCTCTTCTAAAGTTTAAGACACTGGTTGGATTATTTTCTATTGCTTGTGTTTTGTTTATATTGAATTATATTATATTATATTGAATTTGAGTATGACGTAGTCACTTTTACCCAATGGTTCCAGCAACTTCCACTCTCTCTGTCACTTCTTCTCTATTAGTAAGAGTTAGGTCCAGTACAGCTTTATTTTTAGTGTCTTCTTCTACCTGTCGATTGACCGAGTTGTTGGCTAGGTGGTTAGGAATCTAGTTGATCTCCCACTCACTGCAGAGTTAGTCTACCAGTTGATGTCTGGATAGTTAAAGTCTCCCATTACTACTGTGGTATGCTTCCTACATACATTTGTTAACTGGTTGGCAAATAGTTTGTCTATTTCTTCTGATTGGTTGGGTGGCCTGTAATATACACCTATGGCAATGTCACTTTTTTATTCCTTTTATATTGACCCATATACATTCTGGAGAGGCTTTATCTTTGATCATGTGCACTTGTGTAGATATGTGGTGATCTCTCACATTTAATGCAACTCCACCTTCTCTTTTAGTAGATTGTTCCTTTTGAACCATTTGTATCCATCCATCACTACGTTCCAGTCATGGGTTTCATCCCACTAGGTTTCTGTAATGGCAACTATGTCATACCTGCCCTCATGCACAATTGTTTCTAGTTCTCCCTGCTTGTTTCCCAAGCTTTGAGCATTTGTATATAAGCATTTAAGACTATTATGCCTGTCCATGGGTATGATTCCTGCATCTCCTAATTGTTCTTAAATTTTTCTTTTTTAATCACTCCCTACCTAATCGTTTGATTTTTCTTGGGATTTATGTATAGGGACTGCTTCTCCTTCCAACTTGAAAAAGTAAAGCCTCTTGAAACGTAATACTTCAAAAGTAACCTCTTATTAAGCAGAAGTGATAGCAGTGGATTCAAAGCAACATCTGAATACTCTTAGGCAAAACAAGTAGGATTAAAGCAATAGAGACCCTTTAGCCCAAATGCAGATTTTAGCCAATACGCAGGTGTGAAAGCTGCCCTGAGAAATCGGATAAGGATGTGTTCCCATCATTATCTCCCCTTATCCTTTAAAGTAAAACAGTCCAGATGGCCATCATAAACATTCCTCCAAGTTGAGAGGATCTCAGGTCGCTTTGGCGCCAGGATGTTGTAAAATAACTGCTGACACAGGCAATGCTAATAAATCGAATCCAAGGCCTCTCTTCTCCCAATTGAATGGCAGTATCACTTATCTGTATCTGACATTATGGTTGGTTTCGTGTTCTAGAGATTCTAAAGATTGGTCACCCTCCCCTTTCAATTTTAGTTTAAAGCCCTTCTGATGAGTTGAGCCAGTCTTTTTCCGAGTACATTTCCCCCTGTTTTCTGGAGGTGCAGCCCATCCCTTGCCAAAAATCCTTCTTTTAGGTAATGCAGTCCATGGTCAGGAAACCAAAGTTTTCTTGGCAACACCAACCCTTTAGCAAGTGGTTTATTTCTAGAGTTCTTGTTTCTTTTAATGGGTGTTGACCTTTTGTTGGGAGTACTGATGAGAATGCTACTTGTGCTCCTAGCTCCTTAACTTTGTTGCCTAGTTGCTTGTAACCTCTCAATATTGTACTCAGGTTCTTTGTTGTGTCATTTGTCCCAATGTGAAGGAGGAAGAAAGGGTAGTAATCTGTGGACCTAATTATTTTGGTTAAGTCCTCAGCCACATCTCCTAGCCAACACACTCCCTAGATTGTATGTCTGGTCTGCAGATGGCTGGTTCCGTTTCTTTGAGAATAGAATCTCCTATCACTAACACTCCTTCCTTTTTTAGGAGGTGCAGTCTGGGGTGCTTTTCTGTTTATCTCAGGCATGAAATTGGTTGCTCAGTTAGGTAATCACTTTTTTTTATTATTATTAAAAAGTTTTACAAAATTTTAACAAATTCCCCGCCCCCAACCCCCCTTGTAATCCTTTGTTCTTTAGAATCATATGCTCTCTCCTTATCTACTCCCCCAATTGATTGCAGGTCTTCCTCCGTTAGAGCTAAAGAAAATTCCTCTTCCTGAGCTCTAGCTTCCGCAGGTTTTCCTTGTGTTTTTTTAGCCTCTACTTCTGAAACATTCTTTGCTTGCAGAACTGTATAATAAAACTCCTCTGCATCAGCAAGAGGAGTCTTTATGTTATGTCTTCTCCCATTATACATCAAAATAATCCCAATTGGGATATTTTTAGGAGGTGCAGTCTGGGGTGCTTTTCTGTTTATCTCAGGCATGAAATTGGTTGCTTAGTTAGGTAATCGCTTTGATGTAGCAAGTCCTTGTTCCCCGTGAGCGGCCTACCCCCCTCCCCTGGCTCCTACCGTATCTGCCTCTCCCTATCATGACTATGATCCTCCACCTCTCCGACACTCCTGACATCCCTACCCCAATCCCAACTGACCCTCCCACCTCTGGCAGGCAAGACATTTCATTCAAACCAGGCCAGGGTTTACGGCCGGACCCCCACCTGCTTCTGCTTCCACACTCAGCGGGGGGGGCCCAGTCATTCACCCTGTACCTCCACATTCACTCACCATTCCCATTCATGCACATAAAACCAGATTAATTAAGAGCATAAAAGTATAAAAGCATAGAAGCATTAAAAACACAAAACATAAGGAAAAAAGACATAAACCAAAGCGGAGGGAGGGGAAGGAGGGGCAGTAGCAGTTGCTGTAGACACTCCAGGCATCTTTCAGCCAGATTCCAAGATCTCAATGGGGGGGGGAGGCAGAGGGGGAGAGGGAGAAAGTGAGTGGTCCAGGGCTTCCAGGGCTTCTGGGCCGCCTCCTCGCCGCTCCTTGCCATTTGGCTCCTTGTCGCACACCGGCTGCTTTCTGGGAGGAGGGGGTTGCTTCCACCCTCGCTGCTCCAGGGGGCTGCTCTCCAGGGGTTGTTCTCTCTCCGGGGTCTGTTCTCTCTTTGGGGGCTGTTCCGAGGGCTGCTCCAGGGGCTCTGGGAGCTGTTCTCACTGCGCTGCTGCCTCCACTGGAATCCTGGTTTCCTTCCCCTTGGTTGAAGCCAATAACCACCACATGTCAGAGTTGGTGTAGAGAGCTTTATTCAGTCTGTTCTCCCAACAGTTCCATTTCAGGTTTTCAGTTAACCCCCAGCTGCAAGCTTAGCACAGTAATTGGCTCGCAACCAAGCAGATAACCAAAAGAAAAACAAACTTATGGCCAAACCAAAACAGTCTTGGAAATAAAGGTTTTGCCTGGATAGGTTCGAAAAACAAACAGCTCGAAAACAGCTCGAAAAACAAACAGCTCAAAATCCCCTCCGAGGTTAGGGGCCTCCACTGAGGTTTGTCAACAAGTCCGGTGGTCCACGTTTCAGGGCTTGCAAGGAGAAGTCACAGGAATAGTCCAAACCAGGAATTCGGAGTTGTTTTCATTGAAGCCAGCCACAAACAAGATCCAGACTAACCTTCCAACTGATGGCCAATTAGTCCACCCGACAGATAACTGACAACACGACAGATAACTGACAAATACGAACATAAATGCTCTCCACAAATGAATTAAATCCACAAGCTGCAGAGTTCCAGAAACACAAACAACCATCTGGCCATTAAAGGTAGTGTTGTAGGGGAAAAAAAGTGAGGTAGTAATTCTCTAGATATAAAAATAATAAAATGTTCACAAATAATAGAATCAAAAAGTCAAAAGGGGTCATTTGGGTCCTCTGAATACAACTGCTTGTTCACTGCAGTAATCTATGTTAAAGCTTCTCAGAGAGATGGTTGGCCAGGCTTTGATTTCAATCACTTTGTTTTGGTCATTTATTCCACTGCTCTGTTAGCATTTTTCCTCCTGATAGTCAACTAGACTAGAATCTTAATATTTAAGTTCATTACTCCATGTTCTGCTTGTGAGAGGAACAGAACAGATTATGACTTTGAATAACCCTTCAAGTATTCAAGAATGATATCATATTTTTCAATCTTCTTTTCTCAAATTGCTACCTACAGGTAGTCCTCATTTAATGACTGTTCAGAGTTTTGGCAGTTTAACAAATACTTTGTGACCAATCCTTGAATTTATGGCCATTGTAACATCTCACAGTCACAGATTGTCATTTCAGCACTTTGTACCCCGCACGTGTTTACAATCATCTCAGTATCCCACAGTTATGTGATTGCCAATTGTGTGCTTCGTTACTGGGTTACAACAAGCTGAGTTAATAGAAAGGCAGAAGTAAAATTGTTCATTGCAGTCATGTGATGTTTCGCTTAATGACCATGGCACTTAGCCATGGAATTACCAGTCCTAATTGTGGTAGTTAAGTGAGGACTTCCTGTAGTTTCCTTGGTTTCTTCCTAAGATTTAAGTTTCTCCCCTGTGATTGATCAGCCTTATTATCTTTCTCTACTTCTATTCAGTTTCTCAGCATTTTCCCTCAAAGTAGTTCCTAGAACTCATTCTTATGACTGAGTCCATTCAATGCAGAATATAAAATAACAGATACAGTATGTATTCTCACCTTCCCTAATTTTTCTAAAATAAACAGGAAATTATTTGGAATTTATTAGCTAGTTAAAACTTTCATTTACTTCTTTTGCCACCAGATCATACTTCTGATTAATATTCAGTTTTTAATCAATTACAATTCCAAAACCAATTTTTACACATCTCATTATCTGATCATATATTCCTTGCCCTAAGCCTGTTCAGTTAAATTCTTTTTTCTTATATTTCTTAAATTCTGCTCATCATCATTTTGCTCATATCAAAATCATTTTGTTTTTCTGTCTTCTAACTTATTATAGATGTCCGCCATGTTTTGTGTTGTCTATAAATATGAGCATTTGCTCTCTTTTCATCCAACTATTTAATTAAAATTAATCTACTTAATGAAGAATATGTTAATATCTGATAATCTGCATTTCTTCAAGATTGCTTTATCATCGAATCTCAAATCTTCTCTGTTTTCAGACTTGGATTTTGCCCTTCCTGATGAAAGGGCCAATGTTTGTCTTTCTCCAGTCATGTAGTACTTCACCCCTTGTCCAGGATTTCTCAGAGAAAACAGATACATTTTGTTTGATCATGAGCAACTTTCTTCAGGATCATATATGACATTCATCTGATTTTAGATATCTGAACTCATTCAAAGTCAACAGACTGTATTTCCTGACTACATTCCTGATACAGTAAACTAGAAACCTGCTTATTCAACCATTTCTTTCAACTGCCTAGGGGAAAACATATCTTCTTTTCAGCAAAACTTGAGCTAGTTCTTTTACTTTTTCCTTATTATCTATTAATGTAACTACTGATTGAAGTGGCTGGGATCAGGAGTTCTACTTCAGTAGGCTCTGGGTTGGGAAAAGCTTGCATAGGAAACAGCACAGTACAGGGAATCAACAAAAATCAATATGCTATAGATATTATTGTACTATTTATCTTGCAATTCTAGATACACTCTTCCAATATGTTATAGAGAACAAAGATGTATCAACATGAAGCAGAAATTACTTGCAGATTGTTATTTGTGAACAAGTAATTTAATTTGTAAAGTAAATCTGTTACTGTATGATGTTCCTCACAAGGTTAAGTAGAATAGTAATTTTTATCCAGTATTTAGACCACCTAAATTGAGATTAAACTTCTGAACCCCTTCTGAGATGACAAGGTTGGCATGGTTTGGAGGAGAATGAGGTGTTCCTGTATCCTAACATTCAAAAATCACTGAGGTCGGGCATCCCTACAAAAAAAAAGCCTCTTTATATAAATCAATGTATAAAAAATCAGCTTCTTCAATGTGAGTATTCTACCCTTCATATATAATCCGAGCTACATTGAAAACTGCTAAAGAAAGAAAGAATAACCACTACTTGAAGTGACTTTGCTGTCAGTCCAAGTTGCTACACTATATAATTTCTATAGCAGTCGTCCATGTTTCCTTCCAATTTCTTTGTCACTGGAAGCGAGAAACCTGGTGTCCCCTTAAGATATTGCCATAAAATTAAATTTAATTAATTAAAATTAAATTAACATTTCTACATCCTTAACCAGCTTGACCCAAAATGAGAGTTGCTGAGACTAGTAGTTCAACAATATCTGGAGGTCACTATCCTTGAACTTGACTGTAATATTATTTAGGTCACTCTACTTTCTACATTCTGTGACTGTATAGTTGTAGTTGTTTATATTCGGACATTGCTTTAATTAATGGGTCAAATACTTCAGCCTTATTTTGGGCATTCACTAATTATAAAAGTGGATAGGAACTGAGTATGTATGTTCTGGTTCTACCCTCACATTCCCTTTTTCTAAAATAAACAGGAAAAATTGAAGGGGAACTGTGACTGCGTTCAACTAAATGAACTTACAGCATCTCTTTAGATCTGTCATGAAGAGTAAGGCGTAAGTAAGGTGGTAGAATACTTGTCCTTCGCTCCCATCTATACGTATAGTTTCTGAATATTCTCAGAGGGATTTGTAAAGGGGATTTAGCAGTGGTGGGCAAATCCACAGACAGTTATCTGTTTACCTTGAGCAATGAGTGTCTGCTAATCATTATAAACAAGAAGGAAACTGCTGTCCGGGTATGGGAAGGAAACCTTCCTGAACTCAATAAATAACAATATGAGCTATTTATTTTCTCCCCTCTGTATGTGGACTGGAAAGCAGAGTACATGATTGTCTGTGGGTCTGACAGATCATGGTGCAGTGTGTGATTATGTTTTTATCTAGGTCTGAATTATGGGAAGAGACAGAACAAGCACACTATATAAAGCATAATTTATTGGGGGAGGGATATTTTTTCCAGAAATAACACTTCATACAATGACACCATGTCCAGGTGCCATCTGGTGGAATTGTTCTGGGCAATGAATGGCCTGCTGAGCTTTCTTTGCCTGGGAATTGAATCAATCTATTGAGATGACCTTGTAGCCAACTTTGCAAAATAAATGAGGAAAAAAAAAACCCTCACATAAACACAAACTTTTATCTATTCTACCTTTCAAAAACACACTATTTGAAGCTTTGCTTTATGGTGAGTCAATTTGAAGGCCTTGTTTAATTGTCTCCAGTCAGAAACCAGCACCACACACACATTTGAAATAGATTATCAGAAGCGGATTTATTTAGTTAGATATAAAGCTTCATTTAGTTCTTTACAAAACTTGACATCCTGCTTTTATATTGAATCAAAATTGCTAGAGCAAAATAAAACAACAATGTAAAAAAAAAAGAAGAAGAAGAGAGAAACATCAAATTGCAGCCTGGTGACCAAGTCAAAGACATTGTCTCTACAGCCTCTTTGTTTTGCTCGGACACTGCCCATTTGCTGTAAGTGATTGGAAACGTGGACATACTTGGCCACCTCATAATTGTGGAAAGTCCAAGAGGATTATAGCAAATGTTCTTTTTTTGACAAAAACATTTGAAAGCACTTTCTCCATCAATTTAAAGCCCTCCCCAAATGTTTTTAATTGTTGGACTTCATGAGATGGTAATAAATATCAACACTGGAAAAATAATATTGTTTGTTGATTTTCATTTCAATTTAATTGTTGATCTGACACACTTCTTTTTCCTGATCCTATTTTTAGAAGTGTGGCTTCTAAATATACCATTACCATGAGAACCTCTTTGGGGCAACCAAAGTACCATTATAATCATAATTGATGGAATCAGATCAGAATTAGGGCAATTGGGTTGGCATAATTGATGGTAACAAAAACTACAAAAGATCTGGGGAATAAGCAAAATAGCACTCTCTGTACTCCTAACATAGGCTCATTCATTGGGACCAAATAAACAGACCAATATTCTGGGTCCAATGAAGACTAATGAATAAGGCAAATGTATGTGTCCCAGATAATGTTGTAGGATCCAATCTGGGTCAATCACTGGGAACAGAGGCTTTATCTTCCAAGCTTTCGGACTTGTGCTTGAGCCCATCTTCAGGGAACTTCTCTCTAGCAGAGTGTGTGCTGTTCTGTGTGTGGTATTTATAGTGCCTGTTGTATGTGCCTTTTTAAGATGCTGATTGGAGTGTTTTGATGGCTGGCTTATACACCATTAGCTGGCATTTGCTTGTGCTGCCCAGCCCTTGCCTTCTAAGTACTTGATAGGCTGGTGGTAAATCAGCACTCCTGTTGACTGACGAGGAGGCTGTTTCCCAGGCTTCAAATACTTCCCTGACTGTTTTTGTGCCTGCTCGTCCAATAATCTTAGTAGCTACAAAATTGAATGTGTGTCCTTGTTCATTGCAGTGTGAGGCTACCAATGAGTTTGGGTCTCCTCATCTGACTGTTCACTTGTGTCCTTGCAATCTGATGGTTAGCTTCCTCCCTATCTGTCCTATATAGCCACAGGGGCAATCCATGCAGTAGTTTTGGTAGATTACTTTGGAAGTATCTCCCACCTCCATACTAATTAAAGAATGGTCTTACAACTGTTGCATTTGAAGATCACTTGCTTTTGGAAAATGGGATTACCATGTCTTGGAACCAGCTAATAATATAGCTAATAATTCTTCCTTTGCCAGGTACTGCTATTACTCCATCAATAACAGAACCCCAGAATTATGTATCTTTATCCCACTATGGTATAAGGGACAATTTGCTTTGGCATAGGGTTTGTAGAAGCTGCAACAGTGTCCACATAATTGCTCTGAGTTTGTTTGGAATCTGCTCTAAACTAGGCTAATCTCAAATGTCCACCTCCTGAATTGATCTGCCTTTTTTCTGATCCCTAAACAGTTTGTTATTTGAAGCCAGAGCTTGGTGGTTTTTTTTTTTTTTTTTTACAAATGACTATCAATTGTGGATTTAATTCCTTGTAGGTTGCTGCCATGAAGACAACCAATACTTCATATTCCTTATTGCCATGGGGTAGATGTACCCATGCTTCATCAAGTTTACTTTCAGTCTTTTTCTACTAGCTCCAATCATTACATCAGCTGGTTCATGTCCCAGAGCTTCGCAAAGGATGGTCCAAGATCACTAGCAACAAGTGATTACTAGGGAACAGTGTCATCAAAAGTCCAGGTTGTTTCTTGATACAGTACTAGAAACTGATCAAGCAATCAGTGGAATTGTCTTCCTGTCAGATTGTTGGAAAATGTTCTTTACTGGTGGATATATTATTCTAATGGGTTTTTTGTTGTTGAAAATAGTAGTTCTCTTCCAGCAATGCATATTAACTTATTATTTATAAATTGTTCTGTCCTCTAATCTCCAGATTAGAAAAAAACCCAGAAATTCAAAGCTACTTCTTCCATTTCATTGTGAAACTTTAAAATTTTGGAAATATCCTTTAAAAAAAATGTGTTTAAGATCTACAGTATGTGTATTTGTGGGAAAATATAATCATTAACTCTCTCTAATTGCATTTTTTATTTAATTGCTTTAAATCACTTGAATAAGACTCAGTAGAAGAATAATACTCAAAGCTGAATTGGAAAGGAACTACCACAGCCTTTCCCAAATAGTTTTGCTGGATTTGTAAGCCATGGTAGCTGGGAAAAATTGGACGTAATCCAAGGCATCTCATAGATTCACCATTTGATAGTACAAATGATTTGTACAGGTTCCCAATGTGCCATCTGATTTGTATTTTACATCAATATCTGAATGATCTAATAATTCCAATGTTTCCTTGATCTGCAAAACTGCTTCCCCCTATTCTTTTTTTCCTACTGAATCTCTTTTGGGGGAGATGTGTTCATGTGATTCAATTCAGCTTTTCTGCATCATTTATTTATTCCCAGGAAAGTGATTATGGTGGGAGAAGTCATCCACAAAATATATGCATTCCCCTGTCTAATGTGTGGGGCACTATGATTCAGCGGTTAACACTCTGGACTTGTCCACCAAAAATCCAACAGCCTGTGACCCAAGCGCCATGTGATGAGGTAAGCTCCCGTCCTCACCCAGATCCTGCCAACCTAGCAGTTCAAAAGTATGCAAATGCAAGTAGATAAATAGGTACCACTATGGTGGGGAAATAACAGCATCAATGGTGGCCACATGACTGCAGAAATGTATTCGGACAGTGCTGGATCAATGAAACAGAGATGAGCACCACTCCCAATAGTCAGCAACGATTAGTGGAATAAAATCCACAGGGATTCCTTTACCTTACTTCTTCAATAATGGCAAGGTATATAAAAAGTCATGCCAGCTTATAAAATATCATGCAGATATGACAAGGCTGAGTTATGGGTGTCTAGAGAGTCCTTACTAGTGATTTAATGTGTTCCTCAACCCTCACAACATCAATAAAATGAACTGGTTTCATAAATTGAGGTGTCTAAATTGCAATTGGGTATCCTTTGGAGTGTGTTGTTAGTTGTACATTTTATTTCCTTGAGTGTTTATATTAGTTAATGTCTGGTTAGTGGTACACTTGTCATATCTTTCTTGACCACAATAGAATGGAAGGGACTGCCAGATCAAGACACTCTTCCAACCCCACCTTTCTAACATTTACTTTTGCCTTCTTAAAAATTGTGATGTATTTTTCATACCTTGTTTCTGCTACTGTTTGCTTCAAGGAAGGGGGAAACTAGCCTTCTGAAACAGGAAAAAGAAGCATTTGTCGGGGACCAGGAAGACAACATCTTTTGATGAGAAATGGGTTGGCAGGGTGATCTGGTACCCATGCAAACTGTAAAATAGGAAACTTCCTTCCTTCCTTCCTTCCTTCCTT
>JANHFM010004362.1:28219-43731 GCA_032468115.1 Grayia smithii
CTAATTGCTGGCATCTGGAACTAACTGAACAGTTAGTTCAGAGCACTAATTAGGTGAGCCACCAAGGAACTCTTAAAAAGTTACCGATATATAAAATCCATTTTCATTAAATTAGAAGAAAGTTGTACAACCATTTGAGAGAACAACAAGCAATCCGTAATTCTAAACCTTACTCTATTTTTGCTTTGAATTCGTATCTAGATCAAAGTGGAAATTCCTGTTAATGCTCACATCATCTTGCTCATGCTCAGTTAAAAATTTCCAATTCTGATAAGTTTCTTTAAGAAACTTCCTTCTTTTCCAAAAATTTACTCTAGATTTATAAAAGAGCATTGAATAATAGCGATGGGGACTTGCATGAAAAACTTTTTTGCTGAGTATCTTCAAAGAAATCTCAAAACAAAAAAAGTTAAGGCGAGCATAGCTATCTCTAATCAGAAGTTAACAAGATGATTTCTGATTTGAAGTTCATGGTAAACCTTTAAAACAAAGAGATGGTAGCATAAGCTGAAATTGAAGTTACCCAAATAGTCCTCATATTCTTATACACACAAATTTATTCCTGCAAGTAAACAGAATGATGTATCTTTAATACAGTTCTCCAAGGATTTCCCATGGCAACTATTTGTGAATCATACTGAACTCTCCTGCTTACTGAGGTTGATATACATAGTTTTGGCTTGAAAAGGGAGCATTTTAGCTTGTAGTCCCAAACTGGCTTGGCATTCAGTTATTTTTTTAAAAAATGACTATGCCAAATAATACTCAATAAATCCTTCCAAAACTGGAACAACTAGTCCAGTTTTAAAAGATATAAGTCAAGATTTATAAGAGATGAAAGTTATACCTTCAAACTCCTTTGTTTCTTATATCTAGCCAAATTATCCAAAACTTTTTTTAAAAAGTGGCCCTAAAATTTGCTTCCCAAACAGCTATTCTCTTCTGTAAGAAAAAATAAAACGTATTTATCGTTCTTTGTTTTAATAGCACTTAGCAATAGCACTTAAGACTTATATACCTCTTCATAGTGCTTTACAGCCCTCTCTAAACTGTTTACAGAGTTAGCATATTGCCCCCAACAATCTGGGTTCTCATTTTACCAACCTCTGAAGGATGGAAAGCTGAGTCCACCTTCACCCAGTGAGAATCGAACTGCTGAACTGCAGGCAGCTGGCAGTCAGCAAAAGTAGCCTGCAGTACTGCATTCTAATCCCTGCACCATCATGGCTCATTAAATCATACATTTTTGAATGCAAGCACATATTGATGTCTTATTAATCTAAATTTGGGATATAGTTTGGTCACTTTGACTTTCCCTTTGGTTTCTGTTTCATCCCACAGCTTGATCAGACTGTTTACTTGCCATTCCCTTCTTTCTAGTTGCATCATTCCTTAACTCAGTATGAATCTCTCTGCTTCTCCTTCTCTTCCTTTTTTGGGCTTTTATGGACATGCTTGGAGCTAATTTTTTTCCATACCGCTGGAAAAATGCTGTCTTTCCTCTTGTATTTATAAAAATCTGATTGTAGTTTGAGGCAGCAGGGGAAGTGATTTACATTACTTTTCTCTCCTTTTTTGGCATTTTTAGTTTTCCTTGTAAAGGAATAATATATATGAGTTTAATATGTAAATAAAGAAAAACATGTTTTAATAAGCACCTAATAGCTGTATTGTGATTCCTAGGATGATTTCTTTTGTGCAGTTGTATTTCTGGGTATTCCAGTGTTGTGCAATACCTAGAAATGGTATTGAAACACCTTTTGTAGCACTGCCATGAGGCTCTGCTGCCAATGCAGGTGAATTGCACACTTGGTGATACATGCTTGCATTCATTGTCTAAGTTCTGAAATTATCACCTCCACAGTTCTTTTGAAGTTTTTTTGTCTGTTATTTTATATTGCTGGTTGGAATCAGTGGTACATAATAATGGAATTGATCTAAATTTGTCTTTTTCTGGGTGTAGAAGGAAATTGAATCTCGTTGTGGCCATTGCCACAATAAGTCATTGCCAGAATAAATTGGCAAGGTTCTCAAGACAGTGACGTTGATGATGTACCTGCCCATAAGTGCTTGTCATCTCTTTTTCTTATATGACTTTGGGGGGGGGGGGGGAGGCAACCATGATACTTCAGGTATTTCTAAATTCCAATTCAGCTGCAACTCCAGTCAGCATGCCAATGGTAAGACATGCTGGGAGTTGTAGTGTTGCACAAACTTCTCACCTCTGCTTTACTGAGATCAATAATATTAGCAATCATCAACCCATTGCTTGCTTTTTCATTTCAGGGAGGAGCCATTGCCATCCTCACCGCGTGCGAAAGACCAAATGACTTTTCAGGCATGGTATTAATTTCTCCTTTAGTAGTTGCAAGTCCTGATGTAGCGACACCGATCAAGGTAAAAAAAAAAAAGGTGTTCATTTAATTCTAGGCACACTATCTAAATGTCAGCTAAAAATCTTATTATCTTGAGATAATAGCCCTTTCTTTCACCAGCCTAACCTCTCTAGAGCACTATTTTTTTAAAAAAAAAATACATGAATTTAAGGCTCTTCCTAAAATTGAATGTAAAAAGGCTAGTGGTCAGTGCGAAAGTTGAAGGATTTAATACATATTAAAATAAATGAAGATGTCCTTTTTCTCACAAAAATCAGAATTGCAATTTAGAGCAAGAACCTTATACTAATCTTTTCCATTTCCTGTAGATTTATTTTGACAAATCTCTCTTCCCAAGCTGCTTTTGTTCCCTCAGTTTCCAGATGCATGAGCTCTGGCTAAGTTCCCATGCTATGCTATGCCTTAATGCAGTTTGCTTAGCCTGGTGTGTGAACTCTTTGTGGTTTGTAAACCATGATGTTTGAGTGATGAAGCCCTGTGACATGTTCAGAAGGCATGGTTAAAACAATTCATAACTTAGCACAGAGTGTGCAGCTTTCTCTGGGCAGAAAGCCACTCTTAAGCTTTGAGTGGTATTCCCAGGGCTGCACTCCAAAATGCAATTGGTGCGGCCGAGACAAAAATTTATTTCCACAGTTGAATGCAGTTCATAGGATTGCTCTCCTCTCTTGTATTTAATCAGCTTCCCCTTTCAGTCATATTAAAAATGCAACCTGATAACAATTTTTGGAGGTGTCTTAGAACCATCCAGACCTCAGCTTCTGTACAACCTCTATTGGGTTGACTAGAGTGATGGATATGGGGGTTTTTGGTGGGGGTTTCAAATTATTTTAGCTTCACTTCTAACAGACAGTTCTAAAAATAATTATTTTAAGTAGGTGGTGCTTAAACTTTATGAACTTAGGCAAGGAAAAATTAACAACCAGCTCCACAGCTAATCTATGGACTCATTCACGGAGCTTATTCTCAGCTTACAATAATTTCCTATTGTGGTGAAATTTCCTCCCCTTGATAGTTTATGAACAGTCATGTATGCCACATACCATATACTATCACCTTATCTGATATTGTACAATGTGATGAATCAGATCAAGTAAGCAGACCTGACAAGAGTATTGTATGCCGATAGTCCTCAACCTACTACCACAATTGAGCCCAACATTTATGTTGCTAAGTGAGAAATTTGTTAAGTGGATTTTGCCCCATTTTATGACTTCTTGCCATATTTGTCAAGTGAGTAATTGCATTTGTTAAATTAGTGACACGTTTGTTAAATGAATATGGTTTTCCCATTGACTTTGCTTGTCAAAAGGTTGCAAAAGGAGATCACATGACTCTTGGGCACTGCAACCATCATAAATGTGAGTCAGTTGTCAAGTATCTAAATATAAATCACATGACCATGGGCATGCTGCAGTAATCATAAGTGTGAAAAATGATCATAAGTCACTTTTTTTTCAGTGTTGTTTTAACTTCGAATGGTCACTGAATAAACTTCCATAAGTCGAGGACTACTCTGTTCCATTTCCTTCTCCCTAGACCTTTATTTATTAAACCATGTGCTGCCAAACTTGTAAAACTCTCTTGGGTCAATGATTCTTGTTACAGTTCTCTCTTGTTAGCAACTCTTTAAAGTAGCTGAACTTTTCCGTGGGCTCATGAAAAACCTTCTTTAAAGGGTTGCTGAAAGGACCTACATTTTTACTCCTGTCTGCTCCTAATTTGAAATGTTGCCCCATAAATTATGTAGGCAGCAGCTGCAGCTATAGCAACAACAACAAACCTGGGTGTACAGCCACACAGTCTATTCAGCACTTTACCAACCTTTAATGAAAACTGCTTGCTTAGGAGAGGTTTAGATTAATGCAATTCAAAGCAAATTGTTATGTAATAACTGCTATGACTACTTACAATTACAGCATTAAATTTGCTGCTGATCTTGCTTATTCAAGAGGTATCTAACAAAGGAAGGCTGATGGGATTGAGGATTAGCAATATCTTTATCTCACAGATATAATTGGCTAAGTTTTTAGAAGTTGAATATTAGAGAGTCTGCTTTTCAAACATTCCATTAATAAGCTAGTTTTGTGAGAGGGGCATCTCTCCAATGTGGATAATTGTCATTAATTTGTGAGGTATTAACTTAATAAAGCACCTTTTCTATCAGCCTGACTACTAATATGTTTGGATAGGGTATATTAGCAATCATAAAATAAGCTTTAAACTACTTATATTTTGAAAAATTCAAAAATTAATAGACAATATTTGTACATGAATATAACATCATTTTAATAGGCCATTAGGCAGGAGAGCATGTCCATTAAGCCTGAGTGTCCATTAAATCCAAATTTATGTCACTTATGTAATAATGCCAATTATATAATTTGTCATTTGTGTTAGTTCATGTCATTAGGCTTATCATATACTGTAATGATGTAAATTCACACAAATTATGGTAATTTAACTAAATCATCTGCACTACTTCAGGTAAAAATTCTGTTCATTGCCTTCAAAGTCAACTAAACTGGGGTATGATAAAATGAAGCTTCACTGTATTAGGAACAGAACTCTTCATTAGCTTAAATATTCAACAAAATGGAAGAAAAAAGATTGGAGGTATTAAACCAACAAAATCTAATTTGATGAAAAGTTGGAGAGTCCTAGGGGGAGTATTAGATGCCACAGCTGCACTTCGCAACACAGCCCTCTGCAGACTGGGGCAATGTCACTTGCGTTTCCTGTAAATGCCTCTGAAATCGTAATGGGACAACTCGCCGCAACCATGAAGAAAATTTCCCATGGCCAACTTGTCACAAGACAACTCACTGCGGAACAATTCAATAATTCAATTTAATTATTTAAAATAATTTTTAAAATATTTCAATTTTTGACATTCACATTTCATTTTGTCCCTTCTTTGGCATCCTTTCTTTAATGATTCTATTTCTTTAATATTAGTCTAACTCTTGTCCTGCAACAAGTTGTCCTGTGGTGAGTTAGCCATGGCGAGTTAGACTCAGCAAGTTGGCTACGGCGAGTTGGCCATGGTGAGATGGCCATGGCGAGTTGGTTGTAGCGAGCTGTCATAGATCCCTCTGAAATTGTGTCACTTTGAAACTTTCTATTCTGGGAAAACTTTTACTTTATTTTTTTTTTTTTACATTAATACAACGTATTTTTCCCACAGTCCGTAGCAATCTTTGATGCAGGAGGATCAGAGAATGTTATGGATATTATTACATTTAATAGATTCATAGAAAATCAAGGTCACAGATTTCGTTTTCATTTTCCAGGAAACATTACTGCATGCAGTAATGAATATGTCCTTAAAATAAGCCTGGCAAAGTATTTTTCTTGGCTATCGTTGTTTTTAAGTGATGACCACTTAATTAAAATGATCTTCTACAGAAGATCAGAGATTATTCAGCACTGGGCTCAGTTATAGAATCTTATTAGTGGAAGTTTTTGAAGTATTTTCTTTTCTTCTTTTGGCATCTTCATATTTTTATATTTAACTCCCAGAAATTAGCTGTGCAATAGATCTCTTTAGTCAATGTGTACACATTTTTCTCTTTATTTGTATCCCTGCTACAGAATGTGTTTACCATGTTTAAAGAACTATACTGTAAATCACATAAGCTACAATTGTCACTGTAGGAAACTAAAATACAAAGTGAATAGCAACAAGAAGGAACCCTGGCAAACAACGCTGACTTCCCTTGAAAAGGGGAAAAGCTGGCTTTCTCTCAACTTCTTCAGCCAGGGTTCCTTCCCATTTTTGTTGTCAGGAAGAAATGTAAGAGTCCTAAAGTTGGACAAAGAGGTTTTGGGAATAACGCCAGTTGCATCAAGCTTTCCCTTATAAATAGTCCCGAGAATCTTTTCGTCTTTTCTGGTACATTTGGAATAAATCCATTTGTTGGCATTCAGGAGCATATCTTCAGCTGGAATGCAGTAACAATGTAGTGGTTAAGGTTAAAAAAAAAAACTTTCTGCCACCTGCAAAACTGACTCCTATAATTCTCTTCTTGCCTTCCAAGATATTAATTGTATTTTTTTCTCCCTCAGGTATTTGCAGCAAAAGTACTTAATTTTGTCCTGCCAAATTTGTCTCTGGGATCTATTGATCCAAATGTCATTTCCCGGAATAAGAAAGAGGTGAGAATTGTATTGCCCTGAAAATCAGTGTATCGCCTTGTGATAGTTTGGCTCTTTCCCATTCAGTATAACTAGATCATAAGTAATTCCGTGTTGGTACAAATCAAAGAAAAATAACTAGAGGGAATAGAACATACCTACAGTACAGGTAGTCCTCGACTTACAACCACAATTGAGCCCAAAATTTTTGTTGCTAAGTGAGACATCTGTTAAGTGAGCTTTGCCCCATTTTATGACCTTTCTTGCCACAGTTGTTAAGTGAATCACTACAACTGTTAAATTAGTAACCTGGTTATTAAGTGAATCTGGTATCTCCATTGATTTTGCTCATCAGAAAGTTGCAAAAAGTTATCACATGACCCCAGGACACGGCATATCATCATAAATATGAGCCATTTACCAAGCATTTGAATTTTGATCATGTGACCATGGGTCCTAAATGAAAAAAAAACCCTCTCATAAGTCACTTTTTTCAGTGCCGTTGTAACTTTTAATGGCCACTAAACAAATGTTTGTAAGCTGAGGCTACCTGTATTATACGGAGACTGAAATGGCCTTCTCTCCAGATATTTTTATCAGCAGTCTGAAGTAAAGAAGAGAAATCACAGAAAGGATTGTCTGTACTGGTTGATGGATTTGTGTAAAATCTGTGAGGTATATCTGATTCTTTCAGTCTGCATGACCTTCCATCTTTCATTTATGTTAGAGATAAGTGTTTTGATGAGAGTGGAGAAAAAAACATAAGATGACTCATTGCAACAATGTTTTTCCCATGATTGTTTTGAAGAAAGAAGGGGTATGGTGTTTAGCTTGCTGTAGAAGCATTGCAATACATTTAAATGATTTAGGTCTCTATGACACAACTGAGTATATGATTGGCAGATGTTTATTTATCCTTACATTTTAATTTATTTATCAGTCTTGTATGCTGCTGCAGCTGCAAGTACCAGAGTCTCAGTGGCTCACCAAGTATAAAAATACATGCAGATTTAAAAAATGCCATTTTGTCAATAGTCATGAAGCATAGTGAGTACATATATATCCCCGTTGGCCATTTTTTTCTATTTTTAAAATTTTTTATTCTACTGACTAGGTAAGTCCCGTTAAAGATTAATGTATGCTGATGAAATTCTGATGTTGGTAATGTTGAGAGGAAGTATGACATCCATATAGAAACAGAATATCACAAATGCAGTAATAATAAAATGCTCAAACATGTTCAGCCCATTATATTTAATACATATGTTTAACGTGAAGGTCAAAACATTAGTTTCAGGAAGATAAGTAAAAACACTTTGGGGGAGGAAGAATATTATCACAGATTTAGTTGCATGGATAAATCTGTCTTGGACCGTGTTCTAAACAATGGTCTGTTGATATGGAATAAAAGGAGGGCAAGAGCATTCTGCCTCCCAACAAATTAGCTGAAGGAGAGGCATAGTAAACCATGTAGCAGAAATAAGTCATCTCTGCTATATAACGCTACTATCATGAGTATCTAGGACAGTGATGGCTAACCTTTTTGGCACAGAGTGCCCAAACCAGAAGGGGAAACCCAACTACCAGCTGGCCAGCGTGCATGTGTGCCTCAGAAACCCGACAACCAGTTGGCTGGCATGCATGCGCACGTCAGAAACCCGACAACCAGCTGGCTGAGCTGGGGTGACGGAGCACATGCCCACAGAGAGGGCTCTGCATGCCACCTCTGGCACGCATGCCATAGGTTCGCCATCACAGATCTAGGAGCTCAGAAAATGTCATGACTGCTATTTATTTTCAGGATCAATGAGAAGTGGAGATCATTTAATAGAAATCAGTCCTCTGTTTTAATGTTGTTGTTATTATTATCTCAGACTTTCATGGTAGCTACTGCGAGGTTGAATGACTACATAGATATGCAGGCTCTGGTCCATTCTCAACTAGGTCACTTCGTCTAGCCATTCTTTCAGCCCAATCTACTTCACAGGGTGTGTTATTAGGAAGAGGGAGTTTGTGTCCTGGTGTTCCTGAATGAAAAGCAGATTAAATAATATGACTCACATAGTGACAAATTTTACTTTCCACATCTTGTGAAAAAATGTCAGTTGTCAGATTTCTGTTATGATAGCTATTCTCACAAGGTCCCCTTTCACTGTTTTACTCCTGAGGACACCTTTATATTTCCAGACTCAATGCCTACAGGATATTAGGGAAGTTGTCCAATGAGCCTTTATATAAGGCCTAGTTGTATATTTTTCTATGCTAGTATGAAAATTTAGATAAACTGCCATGCCAAAATGCCCAAGAAATTATATATGCAGTCAAAGCCAAATGATATAGTGAAATGATTCTGGATGTATCTTTTAAGCAGATTAGTAAATGAACTGCTGTATTGTGTTCCTAGTAGCCATTCACCTTGAGATACTTTCCTACTATACCAAGCAGCTTTTTGGACATTTAAGAACCTAAAGTTTGACCTGGATTGTAACACCATGTTATTTTATCTATTTATGTTATGCTACTTTTAGTTTTCTTCTAAAAAGCAATATGTAAAAGATCTGCAGTTTGACAGAAATAAGTCTCCAGCTTCATAATATCACCCACATTCAATTTTGCAGAATACAAGTTCAGATTGTGCTGGGAACAGCCACTTTTTACATGTTGAATATATTCATCAGGCAGACCAATTTCTAGTCTCTATAAATATCATTGGGATAGTCTCCAAGAATTTCTTGATTTGTTTGTGTTCATAGCAGTTTGGTTTTTAAAGCACAAACTGAAATGTAGAAGGATTTGAGACATTTTAGATTATCCCCCCTCCCCACTTTCTGGTTAGTTAAATCAGATGCATAATTCCAAATCTCAATTCTTTTGTTATGTGCTGGAAAAGTGTTCCCCAGCCTGGTGCCCTCCATAATTCTTTGGCTACTAATGAGATTCAAATGAGATGGAACTCCTTAGAGTCAAAGTGTGAAACATCAGGAAGACAGTAGACCCCAAAAATAGGCCATATAAAAGATAAGGCAGCATTGCTGTTCAACAATTATTTTCAGTCTTGCCTGCCTTAGGGAGAGATTTCCTTTATTGTACTTTCAGTTGTAAACTGAAGATTGTGATCATATTTCTATTTGAATCAAGATACATACAGATGGTTAAATGGACTTGCATTGTGACTATAGTACATGTGGGCATTCTGAATCAAGCCGCCTTCCCCACACTGAGGGCCTCTTCTTAGCTGGAAAAATATCTGAAAAATGTCATTAGTACACCAAATTTGAACATGGGGAGCAGCCAAGATATAGTTCCTACACTGTGAATATAAGGTGGAATAATTTAAGACATTATGCTTGGCTTTTTATATCACAGCAACCCATATCCAAGCTGTAATCCAGTCACAAGATGATGTAGAATAGGCGCCGTAGGTATAGCAACCACATGGGAACAGCTAAGATGGTACTCTAAGACGAGTTTCATTTGTTTCTTTTATTAAGAGTATATAGATCTATCAGATGATTAAATAGTATTAATAATACATTTATATTGTATTTCTACAAGCAATATTATAAAAATCCTATAATACCAAATAATGTCCAGTACAATTGGAAATAAGCTCTATGAAAACTTAGACAAATTATCATGACACCAAAGATTGTCAAAATCACGGTAAAGATGTCTTGATCTTTTTTTGGTCTCGCATACAATAAATCAAAGATGCTATATTATCCTCTGTTTATTTAATTTATATATTGCATCTCACATGTGTGATTGGGTGGCTTACAAAATAAAATATAATAAATAGCAAAAAACAATAGTAAGAAAAATAAATAAATAAGTAACAAAGCTAATAAAAACAAATGTAAAATATGGGAGAGTACCAATTAACAGCTTATATACTCATTTCATCTGTTCCATACCTCCATGGGATTGCCATACTGATACAGAATCACTATAGAAAGCTAACTGCTAAATTAGCAGTTTTTAATTCAAGACAACTCTCATAATCTACAGCAGTAAAGTCCAAAGGACACAACTGATTTCGATTTGTGGGGTAAAAATGAGGAGTATCAAAGTGAAAAAGCTTTATTAGTTCAAAAGTGATAATAGGACCTAAAGAGGTACTTAGAAATCTCCAAAACAAAATCTGAAAGAATTCTATGAAAAGAAAATAATAAAATGTACAGAAGTTATTTTAAAGACTGAATGGAAATCAACTATTTCCACATACCCTACAAGTTTGCACACATTCAGATATAAATTGCACTCCACATTGGTTCATACTAAGCTTGAGGCAGTAATTTGTAAATATATGCTGAAGGCAGAAACTACTGTATACGTTAGAAATCTTCAGACAACTATGAACATATTGTAGCAAATACTGAGATAAAGCAATTCCTCATTTAACAACTATGTCATTGAGCAAACTTTTACAAACATTATTTAAAAAAAAACATTTTCAGACCAATGTGTGCATTTACAACCAAATTTTGTGCACTTGGCAACACTAGCCTTCAGTGTGAAACTATGGTAATTAAGATCCGATCACTTTCAGGCAGCAGCACAGCCTCATGTAAGGTTCTAATGAACTAATTAAGATCACAGAGCTGAGCTTGTTAACTTGTGGTTAGCATTTTTTAGGGAAAGGCTGCACTGCAAAGAAATGCGGCTCAGGAAGAGATAGCTTGCTTAAGCAATCTCTGTCCTGTGCAAAGGGAGGGGACTGATCAGGTGCAGGACTCTGTCCAAGAGAACTTTATCTAAATGACAGGGCAGCAACCATGATCTTCCCATCCTGTCCCTTGAAAGCCACATCTTCATTTAGCAACCATGTAGCTCCTTGTTTAAAGGAGAGGGTATAATGCATATGAGCTTAGCTTAGAGCAGGGGTGTCAAACCCAACGTTGTCACGTGACGTATCATGACTTTATTTCTCTTCACTAAAACGGGTGGGGGTGGCCAGCATGTGATGCATCCAACCCACGGGCCGTGAGTTTGACACTTCTGGCTTAGAGGGAACATTGAAGTGTTACATACATTCTAAAAATCATTAGTATTTCCAGGTCAAGAAGCAGAATTATATTTGCATTATAGTTATTGTATCCAAACTGGGAAAAAAACCAGGTGCCTGCCAGATTGTAACAAGGAGTCATATCTGTTTGCTGTCACCTAGCGGTAGCCTAGATTTTTATAATTTAGATATTGGTGCAGTGAGTAGAATGCAGTACTGCAGGCTACTTCTGCTGATCATCGGCTGCCAGCAGTTTGGCAGATCGAATCCTACCAGGCTCAAGGTTGACTCAGCCTTCCATCCTTCCAAGGTTGGTAAAATGAGGACCCAGATTGTTGGGGGCAATATGCTGACTGTCTAAACTGCTTAGAGAGGGCTGGAAAGCACTATGAAGCGGTATATAAGTCTAAGTGCTATTGCTATAGCAATTCTATAATTGGCAAAGTAATCAAAAGCAGAAAATGTGCATACATACCAACCATGTATGCTTCTCTGGAATTAAACGTGATGTAATTACCCAAAATAGAATCCAGATAACAGACATTTTAACTGCAGATTTTCATTTGCTGGGCTGCAGCAACCAAAAAAACAAAACCAGATTGGATATTAAAAGAAATTTATGTAAATAAATTAATGGATGGAGTCACATTTAAAATAGTACAGTTCTGATTATCTCATTCTTAAGTATAAATGTCAGTGATAATAGTAAATAACTACAGATAATCCTTTGTTTAGCTACCACAGTTGGAACCAGCAAGTCAGCCATTAACAGAAGTGGTCACTAAGTGAAACCATGCTTGTGCTTATGCTCTTACTTCAGCTTTGCTTTGCAGACCTGTGAAGATCATAAATGTGAGGCTTAGTTGCGAAGTTACTTTTTGTTCACAATCTCTGTATGAGGTTGCAGATTGATTGCAGTCACTGTACAGGGCACTCACTAACTAAGAACTGCCTGTACTGTGAATAGATTTTAAGTGAAGGTTATACACAGGTGTAATATTCAACATTTCTGATCAGAAACACTAAGATGTAACCTTCTGTACACAAAGCATGGATATCACTATTAAGTTATTCCGTTCTTCTCAATATCCTGCCTTTAAAGGTGGTTGGATGAGGAGAGAATCTGTGGTTCTGAGGTGTTTTTTTTTTAAGTTATAAAAAACTTAAATGAAAAATCTGGACTGTGTTCGTTAATAGTATGCAAAACTGAGCAAACAATGCTTAGAGAAATTAATGAATGTAGACTGATTACTGGAAAAGAAGAAATGTTATAAAAAAGAATGACTTGTCTTGTCTTGTCTTGTAATGTATCCCTCATTAAAATCATCATTATCCTCCACAGCCTTTCAAAAGCTCTCCAATTGCAACACCTTGCTGACTGTTTCAAACGTGTTCATATTTACCCTAAATCAGAGTTTAAAATCCAGGTGTAATCTCTGGCTATTTTCCTTCTTTTCTTTCACTATGTCTCTTGCTTGGACAGTCACGTAATGTCATACTTGGATCAGTAACTTTCAAAAGTTGCACGTCTGTTGAGTCTCTTGCATTTCTAGGAGTTTTTAAAACATCAGTATAAAACAGGGTTAGGGGTCAAGAACAAACAAACAAAAAAGCCCATCTCCTAGCATTTGTGGCTTTGTACTGGGGTGGCGAAAGGAGTATGTCATACCAGTTTATATCATTTTACTCTGTGGGAAGGGAACGTCTGTCAATTCAACCACCCACTCCTTTGTGATTTTTTTTTTCCCTTTTAAGAGTGCTTCAAACTGCTGCTCACTAAAGTAAGTGAAACAGCTTGGAGCTATGTTGCCTCTGTGTGTGAGATGCTGTGGAACAGCATCAAACAACTGGGCAGTTTTTAGGCTCGAGTTAGTTGCTAAGTAGCTGGAAGAACCCAGCACTTTTATTTAAATTGGAAAAGAAAAGGCAAATGGATTTGGGTGAAAATGTCAGGGCTGCTCACGAAAAATGTCAGGTGGCTGCAAAAAAGAGTTTACACTTTTTCTGTTAGCATAATTTTCTTTCTCCCTTTCCCCTTCCCAGACCGTGTGGGTACAAAATAAAATCCTTCTAAACCAGGGGTGTCAAACTCCCAGCCCACAGGCCGGATGCGTCATGCACTGGCCATGCCCACCCCCGTTTTAACAAAGGGGGGGAAAGTCGCGATATGTCACATGCCGACATGAGTTTGACACCCCTGTTCTAAACCAAATTTCTTCTCTTCTTCATCAGTTCTGGGAGTTGGAAGTCTACAAGTCATCAAAGGGCCATAGTTCCCAACCCCCGATCTAGAGAGTAAGATTCCCTTCTGCCACTTACCAGTGGGCACTCGTCTTTTGGCCATTCGCAGTAGGCTGTGTACTGTGAATTGCTTGGACATAGTTCTTTGTCAGATGTTGACATACATTTGGAATAAGATTAAAAATCAAGGTTCAAATCTGAATTCAAAGGGGAAGGGCATTTATTTGCAACCTAATCAAATGTGAAAGGGTATGTGACTATTAAAATGTATCCTCTTTAAAAATATTTCTTTCAAAATGGCAGAAAAAGTGCTTATCAGAAATTGATTATTTGCTGTCTGAAATGTCGTTTTACTCCCAACAGGTTGAAAATTACCGCTCAGACCCCCTGGTCTATCATGGTGGCATGAAAGTCTCCTTTGTCATTCAGCTACTGAATGCTATTGCCAAAATCGAACGCTCTCTCCCTAAACTGTTTCTCCCCGTCTTGGTGTTCCATGGTTCACCGGACAAACTCTGCGACATCAGAGGGTCTTACTTGTTGATGGATACGGCCCCAAGTCAGGATAAAACATTCAAGGTTAACTTATTTAATTTTTGTGGGATCAAACAATTATTGTTTCTAAAGTTGTGTTCTGTTCAGTGATTCAAATGTATTGGTCTAAGCAGATATTTTACAAAAGTATCTAGACATAGGCATGATTTAGTTTTTTAGGTACTGAGAAGGCTCGGATGAAATAAATTTTGGGATGATATTCAAGTAAAACTTTCAATTTCTTCCATTCACCATGATTCAAAGTCCATTTACTAAGGGATTGATTAATCCCATTGCTTTTAGCAGGACTTAAACATGAGATACATTCACTCAAAAATAGCAAATACAATGGCTGTTTCTAAAAAATCTCACTTCTATAAAAATGCCTAGAAGAATACCTAAAAGAAGCAAGTTGCATTTCAGGAGACAGAAGGAATCAGTTTTCGTTAGTACATAATTTTTTAATCAGAAATAGATATAAGGATCCTCCAAAACTGCACATGGAAATAGCATAGAACAACAGCATCAAAAAAGGATTATTTAAAACGCATGATCTCAGCTATTTAATAAGCTTGGCTATTTAAAATTTGTGTATTGCCCATAGGCAAATAACCATTTGTCTAAAATGGTATAAAGTTTCCTACTTGAGCAGGGGGTTGAACTAGATGAACTCCAAAGTCCTTTCCAACTCCCTTGTTCTCTTCTCTGTTAGATAATTTCCAGTCTCTACTGAAGCAACTGGACACACTGAAAACATCACAGTGAATATATTTAGGAATTTTCCTTAGGATTTCTCTTGTGTAAACTCTGAAACGTGATTAGAAGTTCCTCATGCCATCCTTTACTATTTATAAGAAGTATTTATAGATTTGAGTTGGTGGAACAATGTACATTTTAAAGACAGTATTATTGCTTGACAGTAGACATTTGTGGATGAGATGACTGAATTCTAACATAATAGATGGCATGTAAATTATAAAAATGGTGCATTCTTTATTTAATATTAGGTAAAGGTAAAGGTTCCCCTCGCACATAATGTGCTAGTCGTTCCCGACTCTAGGGGGCGGTGCTCATCTCCGTTTCAAAGCCAAAGAGCCAGCGCTGTCTGAAAACGTCTCCGTAGTCATGTGGCCGGCATGACTAAATGCCAAAGGCGCACGGAACGCTGTTACCTTCCCACCAAAGGTGGTCCCTATTTT
>JANHFM010004362.1:89043-102509 GCA_032468115.1 Grayia smithii
CCCCCAATTTTCAAAACCAATCAACCTCACATTCCAATAAATTAATCCTGTGCTAGTGGGTGTTTGTTTTCTCACTGTAGAGACTGCCTGCCACACTTTATGCCTCGTACCATCTAGCTGGCATTTCATTTAGCTCACCTTACTAATATGCTGTCATGGACTATGCTATAGCATAAAAGCTCTCAAATGCAACTTTTCTGATGTATGGCCCTTCAAATGTTTGGTAAGATACACTACTTCTCAAGGTGGTAATGCTCAGTTTTTCCAGTTTGGAATCAGAAGACAGCTGCTTACAGTGTACGTGCTTTGCTTTCTGTGAAGAAGATCTTTAACAACAATAGGAAGCAACTGGTCAACTTGACAGAGAAAGGAGCACTAGTTTACTGGCACTCTTATTTGGCAAATGGCTAACTAGAACCAGACTGAAGTTTGACTGAAGTTCACTATGAAATTCATAGTGAAGTTGTGTCATAGTGAATATGAAGTGAATAGTGAATATGACTATGAAGTTCACTATGACTGAAGTTTTCTGCAAACTCCAAACTTACAAATTTGAGGCAGCATGCTAAGAAAATGAGTTCTGCTTCAAAAATAATATAGCTCCAAACATAAATTGAAAAAAATATAAGAATTAATGTTTCTAAGCTACCGGCTAATTCAAATTTTTCTAGTAACTTTTTTTTAAAAATTTCAATTTACATCCCGCCCTTCTCCGGAGACTCAGGGCGGCTTACAATTTCTGAAGTGCAAATCAATGTGCTTAGCAATATCTTCATTCCTTGTATATGCCTGCTTATTAGGGCTTTTTGCCCCCCCAAGTGGCAGTTTTACAAAGTCAGCTTATTGCCCCCAACAATCTGGGTCCTCAGTTTACCTACCTCAAAAGGATGGAAGGCTGAGTCAACCTTGAGCCTGGTGATATTTGAACTTGCACTAATTGCAGGCAGATGGAGCTAAGTGGAATCACTAAGCAGTGCACTAGCTAAGTGCGCCACCGAGGCCATTATTCAAATGGCCATTCTCAAGCAATGATAAAAACTCTATTGCTACCCATAATATTTTTGCAAAGGAAGAAAAGTATCCAGGTTGACAGAGGAGTAAACACTGGAGTATTCTTCATACATATAACCTGGGAGAGATTATTTAAAATATTTAAAACAAAAAGCATTTTCTTTTCAAAAAATAGAAAGGATAGAGAAATGCTGCAAAAACTGAAAGACCTTAAGTTTTTCTTAAATCCCCGTGTAAGTTACCAAACAGTATGGGTGTCTCAAGGTCAAAGCACTCACAAAGGGGTACTGTCCCATTTGTCTCGGACATTGATTTCAACATCTCTCTGTTCAAGAAGGTATCTGAAAGACAAACAGATAATTTTAATAACTAAGAAGCTATTCCAACACACTTTATTCATGGGTTGAGTTTTCTTTTTATTACAAAAGTGTCCCAGCAATGGAGCCCTCTCAAAGCCTCAACCCAAGTAAGTGAGAGTCCACCAAAAATACTTTTGCACATTACACTAATTCTACTGCTTTTCATTTGTCTGCCTACTACAGATCAAATCGAATTTTTTAATGTGTGTGTGAGGGGAATCAAATAACAGAAGTTTTTTAAGGTTATTTATCAAAGATATTATTGATAGGAATACAAATATTGTCCCTTTATATTAAGAGCATGAAGAAATAGAAGCATGCAGCAAAAGCAGCATTGGTTTCCACTTGGTTTTCAGGTGCAATTCTAAGTGCTAGTTATCACTTTTGAAATCCTTCGTGGCTTAGAGCCTCAATATCACTAGAAGTGCTTACTCCAAATAGAATCTCCCTACAAAAACTAAATTTCAGAGTTCCTATTCACGAGGAATTGAGGCAGAAGGTACTATAGACAAGCATTTTCTGCAGAGACTCTCCTATTAAGGAATTTTCTATTATCAAATATAGCATTGGTCCTTCATACCTAGAATTTAGGAAATTAGCTCTATCAGAGAGCATTTGGACTGGGAAATGAGGAATGCATATGCCAGAGGTGAATGGTAGCACAGCAAGGATATAATACTATTCATGTTTTTTAAAGATAGCATTCTAGTGATAGACACTATATTATTATTGTACAGACTAATAGGATTGTTATATTATTTTTCTCCATGCTGCTTAGATTTCCACTGACTGAATAATTTTCCTAGAAACCAGGAGGTTGTGAATTCTAATCCTGTCTTATGCATGAAAGCTAGCAAGGTGACTTTGAGCTAGTCATTCTCTCAACCTACCTCACAGTGTTATTGTTGTAAGGAAAATAGGAGGAAGAGGAGGAGGAAAGACTATTAGATATGTTCACCACCTTGAGTTACTTATAAACTAATAAAGGAGGGACTGAAATCTAATAACTGAAATAAACAGTTATATGTTTTATGAAATAAAAAAATTAAGCATCTTTTGTTTCTTGAAAAATCTTTTAAGCACTATAAGAATAATTATCAACTGATTTAGTCATCTAACTGATTTAATCAGATTAAAATGCTGTGAAGTACATAATATAATCACAAACACAGACCCTCTCTTTATAAATTGCTAACAGTTATTTTGATTATATTCTGTTATACAGTTAACAGCACTGAATTCTTCTTTGTTACAGGCTGCAGTAAACTCATATAGTGGAAAAGCAGCAGATAGATTCAAATTTTCTTCAAATAAATACCATGTAATTTTAGGATGGGACTGTATATTTATAAATTGCTTCAAAGCTCATTTCACATATACTGTATCTCTCTACTTTTTACACTAGCTATGTTAGGATATCTGAAGTTGTCAGCTGTTTTAGGGAAGTAGAGCTGATAAGCAGGAAAACTTTTTTAGAAAGAATAGAGCTGATAAACAGGAAAACTTTTTTAGAAAGAATAGAGCTGATAAACAGGAAAACTTTTTTAGAAAGAATGTAAGAACCAGGGGCTCTGCTAGATGGCAGCATTGAGCATAACTTGACTGATGGAAAAACAGAACAAAATGAAACCATAAGGCAGGTTCATTCTAATTAATACTTGGATGGTAAAGCACCAGATAATTCCAAGGCTAAACCAAGAAACAAAATAAACATTCCAGAGGCAATGTCAAACCACTTCTATGTCATTGCCAAGAAAATTGCACTGACATATCTATCAAGTCCCCAGGAAGTGAACCTAATCAAGGAGGATGTTGGATTTCCCACTACTGTCATGAAACAACTTAAGTAAGAGACTTAATGATACCAAACAGTAGTTGCTTTGGGAGTTAAGTAAATGTGAGCAGGCCAAAAGCATGTTCATCATGACAAAATTAAAACAGCACCTTTTCTATTATTATTACTTTTGGGTCCCAAATATTTAAAATACAGTAAATTTAATATACTGTAACTCACATTTGTCTTACTATCTAACACAGGATTCTAACACATACTTGAAATGATCAAATGTGTGGAGTTATGCATACACACTTTGCTGCTGTTGGAAGAGAAAAAATGGAAATGGGAGTGATGAAAGCTAATGAGAATTACCTACAGTATAGTGACTTCCAACAAAGCAAGTGTGAACCAGGCCTTCTTTTATTGAATATTTTAATATATGTAGCTTCTTTTGAACATCTCACTACTGAATGCTATGAAGAGCCAGATGTGGTGCATACATAGCCCATTTCCTCCCAAATGGAGTTCTCAATCTAGGATAGAGGTAGTCCTCAACTTACAACCATAATTGAGCCCAAAATTTATTTTGCTAAATGAGAAATTTGTTAAGCGACTTTTGCCCCATTTTACGACTTTTCTTGCCACATTTGTTAAGTGAATCACTGCAGTTGTTAAATTAGTAACATGGTTGTTAAGTGAATCTGGTTTCCCCATTGACTGTGCTTGTCAGAAGGGTCGCAAAAGGGGATCACATGACCCAGGGACAGTGCAACCATCATAAATGCAAGTCAGTTGACAAGCGTCTGAACTTTGACCATGTGGATGCTGCAACGGTCGTAAGTGTGAAAAATGGCCATAATGCACTTTTTTCAGTGCCGGTGTAACTTTGAACGGTCACTAAACGAACGGTTGTAAGTCGAGGACTACCTGTACTTAAAACACACTTTTCATTTTAGATTTCCATCAACCTAGGCAACATTTCCCTTGCATGCTACATAACAAGTGGCTGCATTCTCTGCTACTCTTAAAAGGATGGTAAATAAGTAATTAATACTTAGAAGCACTTTCAGTTAAGTACTTGGATCCCCCCCCCCCCGGTTGACATTCATAGGTTGGAAGAGTCTGAAAATACAAGAGCCACTTTTGAAAAGTTCTGGCTGGTAAACAAACACGCAACGACTCTTAAGAAAGACAAAGGGCGGCAAAGCAGGAGTTATGCCACCCCATACTACAACCACCCAGCCGACCTCGGGGGCTCAAGTTATTTCCCAAACGGGCCACCCGCACCTTCTCCACCCAGCGCCCCTTAAAGCCTCGGCCCAGGCCTCACCGCACGCGACAAACGTCGCCCTTCTTGCAGCTGGTGAACAGGTCGCTGGTGTCCATGGCCCGGCGGAAAGCGCCGCATTGACCCGGCCTGGAGGGAGCGAAGGTGGGTTCGGGCAAGTGGGAAGAGTGGGGAGGCGGGCGAGGCCGCGGAGAGGAACCCGAGCGGGACGGATGTAAACAACGACCGACGGGGGCTGAGCCTACCAAGGCCGGCCCTCGCTCTCTCCACCCCGGCTAGCGCGCAGGCCCGCCCCTCTCTCGCCGGTTCGTAGGAGGCCGGACCTGAGGGCGGGAAGGAGCCCCGTCTCGCCTCTGCCTCTGCCTCGCTTGAAAGGTGAGTCGGGACGGCAGTCGGTCCTCAAAGCCACCCCCCACCACCACACCGTGGCTCACGACTGTCCCAGCTGCGCAGCGGCGGCGACTCGCCCTCTTCGGACCCTACCCGCGACGGCCTGACTCCCTCCGGAAGCCTCACTCACGCCCGGGGGATTCGCACGCCGCCCGTTTTGCGACCCTCGCCCAAAAAACGGCGGCGCTGCTCGCTTTATTGAAGCTCGAAGAGAGAGACCGCGGGCCGCGAAGCCTGTCTCCCTACGCTCCGGAAGCCGGCCCCCATTTAAAAGGGAGCGGGCGCTGCAGAAGCGACCGAGAAGCGGAAGCGTCGTTTGGGGTTTGTGTGCTTGTGCTTTTGAAAAGGACGTGAATTGAAAACGCTTTCAAGAAGGCGCCCAGCCCTGGAAAGAGGAAGAGCCGCTGAGGAAAGGAGGAAGAAAAAACAAACAAACCGCAGGATGGAGAGAGAATTTGTGTATGAATTCAAGGCCGGGAACCAGCATTTTCTGCTTACGGTGCCGCTGAAGTTCCCCGTCCAAGAAAACGTTAGTCATTTGCCTAGGCGCCTAATGCTTCTTCATAATTTGCCTTGCTTCGTAGAAAACGGCTTGAAAGAGTCTCTGACTAAATTCATAGAGGAGAAATCCATTGAAGATTTTGACAGAGAAGCCGAAGGGGCTCTGGAAGCTGTAAAATCTGGTAAAATGGATTTACACCAGCTGGCGAAGGCTTGGGCCCAAGCTTACACTGAGGCAACCTCCGAGCATGCCAGGCCAGAAGACCCCAGCTGGGATGAAGATTTTGCAGATGTTTATCATGACTTGATCCACTCTCCTGCCTCTGAAACTCTATTAAACTTGGAACATAATTATTTTGTTAGCATCTCTGAATTAATAAGCGAGAGGGATGTGGAGTTAAAAAAACTGCGAGAAAGACAACGGGCAGAAATGGATAAAGTGATGCAAGAACTGGGAAAATCATTAACAGATCAAGATGTAAACATGTTGGCAGCTCAGCACTTTGAATCCCAGCAGCTACTGGAGAACAAGTGGAGCAATGAATTGAAACAAACCACAGCAATCCAAAAACAGGAGTACCAAGAATGGGTGGTAAAAGTTCACCAGGATCTGAAAAATCCCAACAGTACTATTGGTGATGAGATCAAAGTTACTCCTAATCAGTGGAGAGAATCTGAAGAAGGAACTGGAAGACTCTTTGAGGACCAGAGGCAATTGGAAGAAAGTTTCACTATCCATTTGGGAGCGCAGCTGAAAACCATGCATAATCTGCGACTACTGAGGGCAGATATGCTAGATTTCTGCAAGCACAAGCGCAATCACCGCAGCGGAGTCAAACTCCACCGTCTTCAAACTGCACTATCACTTTATTCAACTTCCCTTTGTGGTCTAGTCTTGCTTGTGGATAATCGCATCAGTTCATACAGCGGGATCAAAAGAGATTTTGCAACTGTTTGCCAGGAGTGTACAGATTTCCATTTTCCTGGAGTTCAGGAACAGCTTGAAGTTGTTCAGCAAGTTGTACTTTATGCCCGAGCACAACGCAGTAGTAAGGCCAAAAGACTAAATGAAGCAGGAAACAGAAATAGTGGCAATGAAGATAAATCTAAGAACGGGGAACAGAATCAATCAAATATTTTTCCAGGAGAATTTTATATCACCCGACATTCAAATCTCTCTGAAATTCATGTGACTTTTCATCTTTGTGTGGATGACAATGTGAGGTCAGGTAATATTACAGCCCGGGATCCTGCGATCATGGGCCTCCGAAATATCCTTAAAGTGTGCTGCACCCATGACATCACCACAATTAGTATCCCTCTTCTGCTGATACATGATATGTCTGAAGAAATGACAATATCTTGGTGCCTGAAAAGAGCAGAACTTGTATTTAAGTGTGTCAAAGGATTTATGATGGAAATGGCTTCCTGGGATGGTGGGATTTCTCGAACTGTTCAATTCTTGGTACCACAAAGTATTTCTGAAGAAATGTTTTACCAACTGAGTAATATGTTGCCACAGATTTTCCGTGTGTCATCTACGCTAACTCTGACATCCAAACACTGAACTCTCCAAAAGTCTGCAAAGGCTTAATAAAATGATTCTGGATTTTAATACCGAAAACACTTTGATAACGTGAACATGATTATTGAAATTCCTAACAGAAGCACCTGCAATATTTTTTTTAAAGTCCCACTGTACTTTGACGCCTACACAAAGGGAAATGGGTAACAGGTTATTTTTTTCTTCTTTTTTGCCATTTTGGGTTCCAGGCCCTCCCTGTGTTAAATGCTGTTCTAAGGTCCTTCCAACTCTTAGATAACAAGAACTGTAGTAGAAAAGTGGGAAGCTAAATGTCTGTGTGTCACTGGAAAGTAGCTGTATGTTGAAAATATAATTATCAAAGGAAAAAAAACTTGCTTTTTTAAAGATATGGATGTATTCATATAGAAGTTTCTTTACCTGTTTTGTTTTGAGAGTGATATCAGTTTGTTACTTCACAGAATAGAATGTTAACACAGGCAAATATAATTATAACACATGCTAAACATTTGTATATTACCAGGTGGGATTTTAGATTATATTTTTTTCTGTAGGGCTATAACTCCTACTTTAAAATATTTGGCTGGATTTTTGCAGCCCAAATACAGTAGTCCTATTTAAGATGGCATTATGTTTTGGTCTGGAGTTCATAAAAGAGATAAACATGGAGAATTCAAAACCACTGCAGTAAATTAAGTGTTTTAATAAGAGCAGGGGAGCAATTCATGTCCTTCAAATTTCATTGTGGGATTCATGAATTTTCCCATGCCATATAATGTGACCGTTTGCTTGGTTTTAGCTTCATACGTTGTGTAAACTTGACCACTGTAGTGTGCAAAACATGGCTTTAAAAACTTCATTCACAAAATGTGTAGAAAAATATTATTTCCCCTGCAAAGACACAAGATATTCTTTCTATACTATGGGTGGTGAAAATGACATCATAACAACTACATCTTAAGTTATATCTTTCTGCCAGTAGGCAAAAACATTTTCCTTAAAGTATATTGATGAGTTTTGACTGTTGATTTGGTCACATATAATGCTAATCAGTAATGTTAATAGTGGAGAAAGAGGGAATGGAAGTTGAAGAACATTAAAAAAAAGTATAACCATAATTAAATTTCAAATTAATTAAATTAACAAGGCATGCCTCTGCTCTGTGCTGCTCAGGTACAGACATGCCTTTGTTTCATCTAGATTAAGAAATGAGTTTGTAACACACAATACTAATTTAAGTTTGGTTTTAGGTTCACACACACACACACACACACACACACACACAGAGAAGATAATGGAATATGTAGAGAAGCAAAATACACAACTCTAATTAGATTATTTAGGAACCTCGACTGGCTCATGGGCAATTATGATTTTGTTGTGTATAGTAAATATAAAGTGAAGTAAGATCATTTGATATTGCCATTTTGGTGGTCAAATTTCCCATTATGGAGATTTTCTAACATTTGTCACCTTAGCAACATTTCCAGTTCTTTCCTGTTTCCAGGATCTTGTTAATACTTGTCTCTTAAACTATTGCTTGGATTATCTAAAAAACAAAAAAAAAAGGCCAAGTTAAGATCTGATGAAATGACCAGAGTTATAGCTTGCCTATTTAATAAGAAAAATCCAAAAGGACTGAAATATTTTACAGATAGTCCTTGATTTATGATCAGTTGCTTAGTGATTGTTCAAAGTTATGACTGATCTCAAAAGTACTTTTGACACAGATTTGAAGTTTGAAGGCTGGGTCCCCCTGCGGTCACATGATCTCATTTTTGGCAGTTAGCAACCAGCCCACATTTATGGACAATATATAGGGTACCACAATCACGCGACTGCACTTTATTTTTTTTGCTGGAAACCGATGTTTGCTTCCAGACAGTAGGTTTGCCTAAGAACCACTGTTTGCTTAATGACCATTTATTTAGTGACTGCCTCAAAAAAAATGTAAAATCGGATCAGTCATGTAATGACCCATTTAACCTTAATTATGGGCTGAAGGTCATAAATTGAGGATTACCTGTACAGAACAACCTTGTAGCATAAAATCTACCTATTTCTTTTTTATTTCCTCCAATAAATGGGGCTTGGAACTCATCATGTTGAGTTTCTTTAGTTTTAAATATAAATTGCTTTTGTTGAGTGTTTCTTAATTTGAGGCAAAATTGATTTGAATAGTTTTCTCTACCATAACCATAAAGTCAAGGTATTTTATGATTGCAATGTTACCTTTAATCAATTCAAAATTTTTGTCTTGTAACATAATGTAAATTTTTGAAATCTTCCTTTTCTCCTACTGAGTGATGAATTTAACTTAATTTCAAATTTAGTCATGGCTTTAGGTTCTGATTGCTAGAACTGTGGCAAGATACAGAATATATATTTCACTCCATGAATGAGTTAAAATTCTTTAAAAATGTTTGCAATTATTTGCTCATTTTAAGAATGTTCTTGTCATTTCAAAGTCCCTGTGGAAATTCTTTTAAATAATAGTTAATTTCCCAGACTTGATACTATTAAATTTTGTTTTCATCATAACACTTTTATAAATGAAGGTTTGATGGATGTGGATTTAATTAGGGAAGGGTATTTTCCAGTTTCTTGAATATATTCAGAAGAATTGGATGTTGAATTTTTCAGGTTTTTTATGCCTAATTATGACGAGAAAGCACCCACATTTTTAATACTGTTTTGTAAACGTTCCATCTTAAGTATCAGTTCTACTGACTTTATCAAGCTAAAAATAATATTGATATAATTAATATCCTAAGATACTATGGAATTCCAAGGGCACCTTTTTTGATGTTTTTATACAGAACTATAAAAACTATGTCTGCTTTTTTCTACTGTGTTTACTAATCACTTTTTGCCATTTGTTGAGATTTTTTCATACCATCTCCAAATAATTGTTTATTGATTTGAATTGCTGATGATTTGCTTAATATATTTTGTATGTTTGTAGGAATGTTTCTTTAAATAGTGAGTTAGAAACACTATGTCATAAACTTGTTAGTTTTCCAAAAATTAGAAGAATATTCATAATTGTAGAAAATCCCTTGTGTTTCATACAATTAGGGTGATATCATTAACAAAAAGATTTATAGTACCGTAAATTCCGGTGTATAAGACGACTTTTTAACCCATTAAAATCTTCAGATAAGTGGAGGGTCGTCTTATATGCCAGGTACTGACCTTGCAAGATGCATGGCTGGCAAACTCTTTATTTTAACTGGAAAAGTTGGGGGTCGTCTTATACGCCCAGTCGTTTTATATGCCGGAATATACGGTAGTTTCTAATCCCTGTATTTCCAAACACATTCTGTTTCCTTTGTTAAGAGTTCTAATGAAATCACAATAAGTGAACATTCTTGTTTAGCATCTCTTTTTGTGAAAAAGTGTTGATAACTTTTTGACAAAGGTTGGTCTTTACCATCTTTACCATGAAACCATTTAAAGTTCTCACTCTGCTTCAGGTCAATATCAGAACCGAGAAGGACTAAAGAAAAGCTGAATTTTGATTTGCTTTTCCAATAGCTTTTAAACTGATGTATTCTCATCCCACCCCATTAGAAAGCAAGATTAACCTACTGTTACACTGATGTTACTTATTTTGCTAAAATAAGCAAATTAATTTTGTGTCAAACTAAGACTTGATCTGGTTGGTTAGTTTTTGACTAGCTAAGAAAATTGTATGAGTTTAGATACTGTAGTATGTAAAGCATGTTTATAGCAATATATTGTGGTTTATCCAGCAATTATTATAGCTAATGTATGTTATTGACAATTTAGCCTCTAACAAAAATGATAACAAATTAAGGTTTAGCATGCTATGCTATCCCAATTTATGAATCTTGGAATGTATACCATAGAATTAGGTGTTATTTGGAGGGGAATTAACAATTAATAGATTTTTTCCTTCAAACTATATTTCACTTAAAATTTGTATTGTAGTAAATGTTCATATTTTCTGGGCCATTTTTAACGTATTGTATATTGGGAAAAAGTTTGCTTGACTTTTGTTCAAGTTTATTATTGATTGTTTGCTAATGCTCTTGTAGCAGTATCTGATGTTATGTTTTGTTATGAAAAGTCATGGGAAAAAACTGTTTATTAGAAATAATTAACCATTCGGAGAAGCAAAAACAATGGATAGATTAAGGAAGGACTCAAGGACAATTTTGCAAAAAGTCTTGGGAAGTCATGGAAAGGAAAGAACAGAACCCCAAAATTAAAACATTTAAGAAAATAATGGGGTTAGAAAATTTAACAGAGCAGAATGTTCAGAATATACATTGGCACTGTTTCTTGGGAAAAAGCTTTGATTTGGATAAGTTATTCTTTGTGGAGCAAAACCTCTTCCAATGGTAAAGGTGTAAAACAGAACATTTTAACTTCTGGAAATGTTTTTGTAGCACAACATACTAGTATTAATTTTTTTCAAGAAATTTCCAAACAAAACACTTGAATTATATGGAAAAATAAAAAGATTAAAATATCTAAAACCTGTGCTTAAAACTGGTAAATACTTCCATTCTCTCTGATAACTTGCAATCTGCTGCTCTTGGTCTTTACAGATCATTGCTAAAGCATTGCTAACTGATATTTAATGTTAAATGTGTATTAATGGAAACAATCCATTGATAGTAAAATGACTTGCTTAATTCTGTAATGTTCCATGTGTTGGTAAAAAATAAAGACAACATTGATCCAAATGTGTTATTTTTATTATTACTTGTATATAATTACTAGGTATAGAAGAGTGCCATAGGCAGTGGCTGAATTCATATATTTTATTTTTATTTTAATCTAATTTATATCCTGCCCTTCTCCCAAAGGACTCAGGGTGGCTTACAATAAAAACATGCAAATACAAAAACATATACCCATAGACAAACAATAAGACATTACAACAAATTTAAAACAGGGCGATGATAAAAGTTAAAATATATAATTTAAAAATTTTAAAAGGTAATTTAAAATGGTTAATCGTAGCCAGCTTGGTAAAAAAGCCACATCTTCAGGTCGCGGTGGAAGGAGTGAAGGTCTGGGGCGGTCCGGAGTTCCATGGGCAATTTGTTCCACAGGATTGGCGCTCCCACAGAGAAAGCTCTTCCCCTGGGCGCCGCCAGCCGACATTGGCTGAGGGCACCCTGAGGAAGCCAACCCTATGAGAGCGCACCCGGTGCTGGGAGGATGCTTGCAGCAGCAGGTGGTCCTGCAAATACCCTGGGCCTAAGCCATGTAGGGCTTTATAGATTAAAACCAGCACCTTGAAGTGCACTCGGAGGACAACCGGGAGCCAGTGCAGCTCATGCAAAAGTGGCGTTACATGGGAGTATCGCGGTACTCCCATGACCACTCACATGGCCGCATTTTGGACCAGTTGGAGCCTCCGGGTGCACCTCAAGGCAGCACCATGTAGATGGCATTGCAGTAGTCCAGCCTTGAGGTGACAAGGGCATGACTGCATAATGCATCTCGGTCCAGGAAAGGGCGCAACTGGCACAACAGGCAAACCTATGCAAAAGTCCCTCTGGTCACAGCCGTCAGATGGTCATCTAGGGACAGTCGTGAATCCAGGAGGACGCCTAAGTTGCGAGCCCTTTCTGAGGGGGCCAAAGCCTCCCCCCCCCAATCCAAAGCAATGGGATCTCTTGGACTCGGGATGCAGGTATCCACAGCCACTCGGTCTTGGAGGGATTGAGTCTAAGCCTGTTCCTACCCATCCAGACCCAACCGCCTCTAGGCACCGGGACATCACGGAAAGGGCATCACTGGGTTGGTCGGGGGGGGAGAGATGTAAACCTCACCCCAAAATCACGAATGATCTCACCCAGCGACTTCATATAGATGTTAAATAGCAAGGGGGAGAGGGCTGAGCCCTGAGGCACCCCACAAGTGAGAGACCTCGGGCTCAATCTCTGTCATATAAGGATACTTCATAATGTTAGCATAGTTGTTGAGTATAGCATTGCGTGAACTATTTAGATTTGCAGATCTGAATAAACTAAGTTCATAGTGACTAAGTAAATGTATAAATCTGACAATTATGGCTTATTAACAAACTTTTTTCCCATTCAATAGCATTCTCAGAGACTGCCTGGAGAAGTCGCTGCAGTTTTCTTGGCAATGTTTGTTTTTTCCTAGAATACCATTGTTTCCTTCCTAGGGATGAGAGAAAATGACTAGCCCAAGGCCACTAAGCTGGCTTTGTGCCTAAAGTGGGACTAGAGCTCCCAGTTTCTAGCCTGAATGCCTTAACCCAGTCGTCCCCAACCTTTCTGGCTCTGTGGACCAGTGGTGGTGGTGGTGGTGGTGGTGGTGGCAGTGGGAAGATGGATGGTTCAGCACAAATGGAGTTTCGCCTGCTCGCCATAGCCTGGTACTGGGCTGCAATCTGGGGCTTGCGGCCCCCTGCCTTAACCACTGCATCAAAGTGGCTCTCAAACATTACTTGATGGCAGAGAAGACCTTCTGCGCATGCGCAGCAATGGACGCTCGGTGCTGAGGCGCAGCACGGTTTGGGGAGTTTTTGGGGGCTGAGGGGGAGTGGTTGGAGCCGACGGGCACTGTCGGCCCCTTTCCCCTGCTTGG
>JANHFM010004362.1:103283-113857 GCA_032468115.1 Grayia smithii
TTTTGTATGTTTAAATTGTGAGCCGCCCAGAGTCCTTCGGGAGATGGGCGGCATATAAATATGATTAATAAATAAATTAATAATAAATACTTTGAGCTAATTTATGACCTAGCCCCATATCTGTAGGAGGGTCACGATTTGTTCCCATGGTTCTTACATTGGTCAAAGTCATGTAATATGTTAAGACCCAATGTAGTTTATCACTAAATCAGAGTAATCAAAAATGGCTTAATCCAGTTATATTTATTGTTGAACAGCTTGTTTGGTTTACATGCCATGGGACACTAAGACATAATGCAGACCACCACAGTAGCTGGATTCAAACCCAGCCCCAAAAGCAACATTATGGCTTTGTTTATGGCAGATAAAATCTATATGTTCAAGTTATTACAAGAAAAGAGGCTGTATTCACAAACCTTGTTTAAATTGGGATTATGAGTTTTTATCGTGAAGTCGATTTTCTGGTTCTCAGTAAAATGGACTGGTGTATAATTGGATCAAATTCTGCTGTAATTTCTGTCATTTAAGTGATGAAGTATTGATGGCTACCCTGGTTATGTCATAAGAAACCATCATGGATAACTGCATTTTTTTCATTTCTTAATGTACCAAAAGTATTTTACATACAACATAATTATTAGTGATGCTGCAAGATTAAGCTGAAAACTGAATATATATTTCTCTATTGGGACCAAAAGTGGGAACTTTAAACTACTTCCCTAGCTGGTTAAAATGTATTTTAGCTCAAAACCTGGACTTAATATTTATAAACAAAGATATACTAAAATCTAAAAATAACGGAAGTTGAATGGTTGATCCTCCAGTCAAAAGGTAACCATATAAGTGAATCCTTTCCCCCCCTGCAAAATATCATAATAGAATTAGTTCAGATTCCTACTATGACTTCGGACATTCTGTATTTTCTTTTCTAGAAGAGGAAATTCAATTTTATTTTACAGCAGCAAGAGTCCAAAAGTTAAAAATTACCTTAATCAGAAAGTTTTAGTTACTTGTTCAGCTGTAAAGTTGACAAGAAAGTGATGCAATTTTAGCTTATGTTATACAATTGCTATATATCACTACATTTTCAAAAGGCAGAATATAAACAATGTGTTTTTAATTGTAATCAATTTTCACTGTAGATGTATACATTATATAGTTCAAACAGCCCTAGTTTTGAATTGATCATTAGCACAGTTGATAGGGAAAGAACAGACACAGGAATCTTGTTCTGATCAGAAACTTTATTTCAAAAAGTGCCACTGATAACTAGGAAATATGTACAGTACTGGCAAGTGAAATGACAGATAAAACCATTATATTTTGCAAAAGGTAAAATTACGTTGAGAAAATTCTGTCCTTACATAGGCTATAGAAACTTTTCAGATGAAACCAATAATGAGAGGCTGCTTAGGAAAATAAGATTTGGAGACAAGTGATCATGAATATATCCTAAATGATTTGATATATCTATAGGGATTTAGTCATCCCTAAATTCAGTTTACTGTCAAGTAGATTTATGATTGCAACCTCAGTCTTTCAAAGATGGAATAATCTGAATTTATTTTAGTCCATAAATTCCTTGCCCAGAGAAGGATTTTTTTTCAGTTCTTGGCAATTGAGCTATTTTACTAATGAAGATTTAGTCCCCTATTTTAAAATCACTGCAGTGATCTAGAGGACTGCTAACAATAAAATATAATGTACATATCTATGAAATGCCTAAATTGTCTTACATTTCATGAGATGGACCAAATGATTACAATATATTCTTTCCCATCAATAGTACTCTTGAGAGAACAAAATATTAGAGGAGACTGATTTATTTTAATCAGAAATTCATGAAAATCAGTATCCATGACTGACCCAGCTAAGCAAAATCTTTATAGCAATCTCTGTGCTTTATTCCCTCAAAGAAATTCAACCATTTTCAGGCTAAAGATGATTCTTTATCTGTGAAGTGTGATTACAACAAAAACTAAAGCTGTGCCGTAACTTCTTTCATTTATTTGAAAATTTTCTCTTATCATCTTAAAAATTAGAGTGGATTGTACTGTGTGAAGAAATTATGTGCAAGCCATTACCAACAACAGCAGAAATACGTTTATGGCTGACTTCACATCTCATGCTTAATCACAGTAGGATTGGTTTTGGTTCTGCTGTAATATTGTAAACACGGCCACCAAGTTTCGTAAACTGCACAAAACTGTACACATTAGCATTATACGTGGCTCAGGCAAATTATTTATTAAATTTAAATTATTAAATGAAGCTTGTCCAACAAATTACAGCTCAGCCTGATTGGGAATTTGGGAATTCATGTGGATCCATGATCCTCTGAAAAGAAGGAAGTAACTATAAAGGAAGAAATTAAAGAAAAATAATGTTGTTGTATATAAAGAATAATGTTGGGGGCTTATCCTAATAAGATACTTTCCAGCTAGGAATCTCATTATTGTGTTATTAGCCCTACACCTGCTTTTTGAAGTAGAATTACCAATTTGGAAAAACTAGTCATTGATTTGTATGGAACATATTGGAATGCATAATTATATGTATTAATGAATACTACCATATGGACCAACTCAGGTTTCTTAAGCAACTCTGTTACCATAAATTGTTATAAAATTAAATATGTAGCTTGTAGTTTTAATCATGCACTACACTAATGAACCTATGCTAATAGCTGAAAATGCAAATGATCTGGATGGTTTAACAGTGAAAGTCAAGGAGCACGGTGAAAACTAGGACAGTTGAACAAAACTTAAGACAACTGGTTTAGCAACCATTCTTATAAGGGACAACAGAGATATTGAAGTGATTGATAGCTTCTGCCTTTTAGGATCAACTATCAACAGTAAAAGAACAAGCAGTCAAGAAATACACTGCAGACTAGCACTTGGTAGAGTAGCAATAGAAAAGATATTCTGATGCCATGATATATCTGCACTGACAAAGATCAGAATTGTACTAACAATGGTTTTGTCTGTGGTGCTCTATGGAAGTAAAAGACTTTGAAAGACTTTGGACTTTGAAAAAGCAGGATTAAGAGAGACCTTGCTTTTGGAGAAGACCAAAATACTGAGAATACTATCCTGAGAATACTATGGATTGCCAAAAACAAACAAATGGATCATAGGACAAAGCAACATGAAAGTATCAGTCAAGGCACAAATAACAAGGCTCAATTTATTATATGAAGACCCAGCTTCTTTGGGAAGTCTATAGAAAAGAAAATGAGAAAAGCATGACCAGCAAAAAAGATTCAGTGAAAGTCTTAAAGGGCCAGACCTGGGGTTGATCATATATCAGAGACGGTCTATACTTTTGGTGACCAAGAATCAACATTGATCTAGTGCATGTAACCAATCAGGTTTGATCAAGCAGGGAATCACAGTCCTAACAAAATGACCAGACAAGTAAAAAATATGTTTTCATGTAAATAAATATAGACCATATTTCTGCTTCTTATAAGATTAAATTTGGCTTTATGGATTTATTACAGTTTTCTTAAGTGCTAAGTTTGATTTATGGTTTAACTTGAAACCATAGCTGCTAAAGCAGTTTGCAGTGAAAAAGGAGGCAGCAACAGTTTTTGGCTGCGACTTTCCAGTTTAAAATCTAAGACTAATGTAATTTCTAGCAATGGTGGTGTTATGCCTACATCCATGACAGTTTACAAAATGTCTCATCATTTGTAAGGGACTTACAATGAATTTACTATATCCTATTAAATGAGGTTTGCAAACTAGTTTGTACTAATTTTTTTCTTATTTTGGTCTTCATTAACAAATCATTTAAACTTACAACGGAAGACAGAAGCACTGTTACTGAGCACTGTTACTGAGCATAAAATCAATACTTTAAAAGCTGATTTTAGAGTGGACAGAACTGATTGAGTTTATACTGTATCTTCAGTTGTATAATACCAGAAAGCTTAAATCATATGGTTAGCCAGTAGCCTCCAAATTTGGGGAGATGGTGGAGATGTGAATTTCTGAGAACAGAGTCATAGAACTAGAAGGGATTACAGGTAGTTCTCATTTAGCAATTGCCTCAGACAGTAATTGCTTGCAGTTACAATGGTGATGATAAAAGTCATTTTGCAACCAACTCTCACATTTATAACTTTTGCAGGATTGTAAAGTATAGGAAAGCTGAAGTAAGTAGTTTCAGTTTCACTTAGTGACTGCATCATGTAAACGACTGAGTCGCAGTCGCAAATGTGGTTGCTAAATGAGTACTACCTCTATTATAGAAAACTCCGTAGTATACATTACCTTTCCCCCCCACTTTGAGGTAGGGGTATTTTCAGAGAAAGCAATGGGTTTAATTACCTTCATTTTCATTTACTAAGAAAGCTTTTGAGGCTCTGGTGGAACCTAAAAGCATTCGTGGAAATAAGAATGATGCCATTCTTATTTCCTTTACAATTAGCCAGTTTCCCATTACTGTAATTAAAATAATAAATATAACGGCTTGGTTGAGAGCTCACAGGCAGCAAGGGAAATATTTACAGGCACTGCATTTGTGATCCCAGCACTAAATCAAACCACAATGTGGCTTAGTATGATATATGAACCCATGCATGCATGTATAGAGGCACAATTTCCAAGAAGACAAGGATGTGGGTTGCCATACAGATCCAAGGAAATAAGTCATTTCCCATAATCTCTGAAATTTTGCTCTTCTATATCTGTGACAAAAAGTCATGTGTCATCTTGGAACATCTTCTGCAAATGATTTATTGGCTATCAACAAATTACCAACACAGTAGATCTCCATAAATTATGGTAATGTATAGTATTCCATACAATCCGGAAATTATAGCAATAGATCTTCTAGACATTTGATTAAGAATTTTCATCATTCATGCTTGCATAATTTCATATGAATAAAAAAAGTCTAGTGAAAAAGTATTTCTGCAATGATTGAGAATTATTCTTTCTTCTTTTTAAAAACAAGACTTGTGACACAGCCCAAAAATTTCAGATCTATATAGGAGTAAAGGCAACTTTTAAAATCCATTTTGCAAAAAATTTCTTCTGTTCTTTTTTTGGGGGGTGGATAAACTTGCTTTGTAATTCCATTCTAACAGTACAAGCTTCCTTCTTTTCTATGTTATTTTCATCAGTTAAGTTTCTCTGTACATCAAGAACTGTGTGCATTTACTTGGTTGTTGGATATTAATTTCTAGGAACCTTTTGGTGAGATATTTTAGGATGCTTGTAGACAAAGCATGGCATTTCTTCTGTGTTTCCTTTATTTAGTTTTTATCCTAATTGTCCTTCAAGTGAACCCTCCTTCATTTGTAGCTCTCCTAATGGCTTGTGAATATTTATTTATTTACTAGTCTTTTTAAGCCTGCCTTTATTACTTTATAAATTATTCAGGGTAATGAATGTACATAATGCTCGTTCCACCTATTTTGCTCACAGCAACAATCCTGCGAGGTGTGTTGGACTGAGGGAAAATGACTGACTCCCAGTCAGCCAGTTGGCTTTCGTGTCTAAGGTTGGACTAAAACTCTCAGTCTCCTGGTTTCTAGGCCAGTATTTTAACCGTTACACCAAACTGGCTTTCTATTACAATTTTTTAAAAATCAGACAATATCTGTTAGCAGGGGGAAAAAAGATGGAATACTCCCTTAGTTATTTTCATTGATGGAACTAGCAATTATCCACCAATTATCTACTAGTGCTTGGATTATAATGTTGACTGGCAATAAACTTTTTATTATTGCACCTTTTTTTCTAGAGAAGTCTTCTTGCAGCATTAATATATAAACTTTCTTTTGGCTTTTGTTCCATTATTTTCCTCTGTAAGTGATTGTAAACTCACTAAACACAGCATATTTTAAAGACTTGTCAGTTAATACCAAGTACTGAAACAGTACTGAAATAATTTGTGGATGAGTAGAAGAATGGGCGTTGGTAGGGAACAAAGTAGCTTGAATTTTTCTGGGTCTGTTCTTCTTAACCACCAGAGGTCAATGTGGTTCAACATAAATTGCCAAGATGGCCACAAATTTAGCTTGTGGAAGAGGACCATCTTCTATGTTATTTTTGCCCATTATTTTTACCATGTTGCTTGATTTCAATAAAGGCATTATCCAGCTGAAGTAGTTTATGATTGCTTTTCTATGGCTGCCTCCTATGCTTGTATAGTAGCTTGTAATTTAGCGACCTTGAATGCTCTGAAAGGAATGTATTGTGCGATTATTTTTCAGTTTTTTCCTTAATGAGTCTTTTTTCTATAGTACACAAAAAGATTGGAAAAGCAATGGAAAAGCAGGAAATATAACAGATTAAGTGTGACAGTGTCTGGATACTTTATGAAATTCTTTAAATGAGGGAATCATTTAAAGTGTCTAGATTGAAAGCATTCTCTGCCTTACAATCTATGGTTAACAGTCACTTTTTTAAAATTATGCAAGTATAATAAATATGCATTTTAAAAAAAAATTAATTGAAGCTATTAAAAGCCAAAATAGTAACACAAGAAACAGTGTAGCATTTGATTATATCTATGTTGTTTCAAGGCATCATGTTGTATTGATAAACTGTCATATAGTTTTTGTTTTAAAAATGTTGGTTGTAAATATTTGCAAATTAATTGGCCTGCCTTCTTACAGAAAGAAAGGATAAGTACAACAATTATCAGTTATTATAATGAGAAATCAAGCTAGGTATTGGTTATGAAGCAGAGGGTTTTTGTTTGTTTGTTTGTTTGTTTTGCAAATATGTCTCTCCTTCCCTCCCTCCCTCGCCCATCAATAAATTGTTAGCTGAAAGTTTTGAACAGGTAAAAGAACATGTCAGTTCATTACATTGCTGCAACAAATTAGTAGCTGTTATAACAAAATTCCTTAACTCACCAAGATATAGAATAGCCTGATAGATATAGAATAGCCTGATAGGAAAAAAGACTAAGACTGAGAAAAGATAGAGTAGAGATTAGGAAAATTTATGGGTCTTCAGAATCAAACGATGGTTAGGATTATATAACATGAACATGCTATGGCCAACAATGATATAGTTTAATGTGAAGCCCTTGTTCATGTTAAGATTCGGGTAAGACTGTAGATAAGCTTCCTTATCTTACTTTAAATTAGTCCATTGTGTATGAACCCAGCCAACTGAATATGTTGGTTGGGAAAAATTCCCTAGGCATCATAAAAATCCACCCCAGGGAATAATTCAAAGCAAATTGCATGTGACAGACATCTTATGAAATCATGCAGACAACATAAGAAACTGCAAAAAGGTATGATGATGCTAGTCTTACTATATGTCAGAGTTGCTGGCCATGAAAAACAGAACTTCATGAAAACATGAAAGTAGCTGTTGGTTCCAAATTGACATAAACAGAATGATTTGATTAATTAGTCCTAAAACCAGATAGAGCAAGATAATAATAAAATAACTAAATACTATCAGCTATAGACCAGACAAGAAAAAAATATTGAAAGCAATGTCTGTGTCATGGCAATCAACAAAGAGTTGGGTCAGTTGGGTATCAGCACTTGGGAATCCTTGGTCTTATTCAAAAATCACTACCCTCAGTATGGCATCTGCACACAATACTATGCTTAATATCCTTCTAACATGCAGAGGAAGAAAAGCCATCAGTGGAATAAAGTGAGAGTGATATGAAAGAGGAATCTTGGATTGTGAGACATTTTGTGAGATATATTTGAGGACAAGTTGTATTTATCTTACCCTGCCCTCTTTAATACCCACTAGTATCTTTGTGTCTAGTGACTGTCACAAAGAGGAGTGGGTCAACCTATTTTCCAAAGCACCTGAAGGCCAGACAAGGAATAATGGATGGAAACTGATCAAGGAGAGATTCAATCTAGAAATAAGGAGAATTTTTCTGACAGTGAGAACAATCAACCAATGGAATGGCTTGCCTTTAGAAGTTGTGGGAGTTTCATCACTGGAGGCTTTCAAGAAGAGACTGGACAGCCATCTGTCAGAAATGGTATAGAGTCACCTGCTTGGGCAGGAGATTGAACTACAAGACCTACAAGATCCTTTCCAACTCTGTTATTCTGTTCTTTTATTCTGTTCTAAATCCCTTGAGGCACAACTGAACAAGATCTTTTATAATGGATTGCAGTGTGTTCTTGTATGTAGAAGGAAAGATCATAGGCAATATTTATAACCTTACATTTAAATGAACATTCTTTTATTGTCATGCTTAAATGGTGCCATTTTCTGCCACTCATATTCTGTCCCAGAGATGGCTGGTTAGCATACCCTACAGTAATTTGACAGAAAAGAATAACCAAATTAAAAAGCAAAACAAATTTAGGGAAATATGAGTGAAAGAAAATAATAAATGTGATGGCGCTTCGTTTAATCAAGATAACAAAAACATCAGCTACAAAGAGAGTTATAACTAATTATTCCTCATAATTCCTGATATAGATAGGACAAAAAGGAGACAAACAATAAATCAAATGAATAAAGAAAGATACAAAAGATCTCAAAAACAGCATCAGTTAGAAATTAAGATGCATGTATCTCCCCCACAAGAAGGAATATGTAATCTTGAAATATACAATTTACACAAGTTTACTACCCCAGCTGGAATCTAGCTAGGGATTTATTAATAATTTTACCTCTATTTCAACAACACTGTCTAAGAGAAGGCATTTATATAATATTTATATTTATATATTTATCAATGAAATTAAACTGCTAAAAATCATTTTATGTCTTCTGGGGACAGATTTCAGTACTCAAAGTGAGCTACAGATGAGATACACACAGATTTCATTTACAAATTATTGTCAATTTTCTTTCAGTACGTATGAATCTTTATGAGCAATTCTTCTCTTAAAGAGCAACTTGCAGTTCAGCTGGATATGCAGTCAGAAATCTAGTGTTTTTCAAAATAAACTATGGGATGTATGCAATGTGGTAATGTTCTGAAGAAAACAGAGCAAAAAAATACAAGATTATTTATCAACGTTGAATATATATGATTGAATCAAATGCTGCTTGTATGTTTCTTAAAAGAGTTTCTGGAAAAAGTATTGGGGCATTGTAGTTTAATCAAGTCTTTCCATTCTTGTGAGAAATCTTGGCTCTAGTTTTGATCTCAAGGACTCTTGTAAAATAACCAAATTTATTTAAATGAATCTTTTGCTCACACAGATCAAGTGAGACTAAACCATAATGTATTGCATAGCTATAGAACAGCATTCCCTATGTGTTTCCTCCAAGATCAAACAAGACTAGAGACAGTAATTACCTTTGTTCTCATAGGAACTAAATTAGCTGCAGTGAAACACCTTTGAGGCTGAAACTATTTATTTATTGCTATTCTGGTCTAACTGCCAGTCTTAAGAACTTATCCAACTGATATATTTAAAAGAGAGCACACAACCCCATATTTTCTTATTCTCTATTTCTTTTCTCATTCCATTTTTGTTCTTATTCTTTCTTTCTCTGCAGGAAAGGAATCAAACACCTTCTCCCTATCATTTCATTGAAATTTGTCATTCATCCTCTCATTGTAATTTACTGCTGCTTTTTAAAATAAAACCTCAATTTTTCAACTTCCAAAATTATAGAACCATCATCCTATCATAAGATGTGTGCTGATTTTCAGAACCAAAGAGCCTGGGGAAAAGATTTCTCCTCATGTGGAGTCTCATTTCGAACTGGACCATACTACTGTCCCTTCACAAAAAAGGGAGAAAGAACACTACATAAATAAAGTTATAGGTTAGTTTACACTAATGCTGTATTTAAACAACATGGCACTCAGAGCATATAGGTAATTGTAACAATGTGACTTTTCTTGGCAGTTCTTAGCTGCCCAACAATTGTTGATACCAGAGATAGATGATAGATAGATGATAGATAGTTAGATAGATAGATAGATGATAGATAGATAGATAGATAGATAGATAGATAGATAGATAGATAGATAGATAGAAAGACAGATACCCTGTTTCCCCCAAAATAAGACTGATAATTCCCCTGAAAATAAGCCCAATCGGGCTTTAGAGCGCATGGCAATAAGGCCAAGCATTTATTTCAGGGTCCAAAAAAATATAAGACAGGGTCTTATTTTGGGGAAAACACGGTAGATAGATGAGATAGATTGATAGATAGATAGATGAGATAGATTGATAGATAATAGATGAGATAGAAGAGAGATATAGATAGGTAAGATATAAGATAGAGATAGCTAGCTAGAAGATAGAGATAGCTAGATAGATCATGGATGATATAGAATGATAAGATGACGGGGATGTAGATATATTTGCTGATGCTTTATTTAAACTAAATTTGTACATCAATTATTTCTTGACCTCCGTAGATGCCATGCACTAAATAAATAAATAAACCCTAACAACCAAACGGCCAGTCCCCACGGTGGTCGCATAACGAGGACTCCCTAAGCCTAAACCCGATCCCCACATCTGGGATTTACTCTGAAAGGACCCGTTCATCCTTTCGAGCAACGCCTGGACTCTCTCGGTTCCTTGCACGGGGCCTTCCCCAGGGATGCCCCCTTGCTACGTGTCTTAGCGTCTCCGTACCCTCCCTCCC
>JANHFM010004363.1:5596-17334 GCA_032468115.1 Grayia smithii
GTCCAAAACATATCTATTCGCGACCATGATCTATGTCTGGGGGAGTAATAAGTGAAATCTTTTTCTGACGGATGGAGATTTCGCCAAATATCTTTAAGTCCAAATTGATCAGTTAAATCATTCCAAGTTTGAGGAAGCATTTTTTTGTATCTTTTTTCTTGGTTCCTATTGCCAATTCCTGCTTGATAATCTTTTTTTGTATCTATGACCGCATTAAAATCTCCAATTATATAGACATGTTCATAGTTTAAGAGATCAAGTTTTTCATGTAGTTTCTTATAGAATACTCTTTGATTTGTATTTGGGGATAGATGTTAGCCAAAAGTGCGATAGTCTTTCCAATTTTAATTTCTAACATTAGGATTCTCCCATCCTCGTCTGCATATAACTGTTTTGAAATTAAATTATTTCTATCATATACTACCACTCCTCTTTTTTTTTCCCGGCCAGGGATGCGTATAATTTTCCTAATTTGGGATAGGTCAATAAAGTCTGATTCTTCTTTTGAATGTGGACCTCCTGTAGACAGATCAAATCATATTTTTCTCTTTTTAGTTTTAACCAAATTTTTTTCCATTTTGCTGGCACATTCAAACCGTTAATATTTGCCGAAAACAGGCGGATTCCCCCACTCATATCTTTATCTAGATGTAATTTTTTGTTTTCTTGCCCTAGTCTCAATTTGTTGTCTTGGTTCTTTTGCTTTAGATTGACTTGTTTTCTCTGATTGTTTTCGTTCCTGGCCATTAGATTTTTGGTCATCATCAGTTTTATTATCAGATTCTTGGTCGCTTTCGGAGTCTTCTATAATTTGATATGCCTCTAAGAATTCTTGTGCCTCTTGAGGTGTGTTCAATTTGAGTCTTTGGTCTTGCCACGTAAATGTAATACCGTCCGGGTGACACCATTTATATCTGACCCCTATTTTTCTTAACATTGCAGTTAAGACCTCAAATTTCCTCCTATTTTCTCTCACAATCTTAGGAATCTGTGGGAGAACTCGAATTGTGTTACCTTTATAAGTGTATGATTGTGATCTAGTAATTTTTAGAATTTCTTCTCTTATTGATTTTTGCGTAATCCGCACGTGAATTTCTCTAGGTAAGTTATTATATCGGGCATAGGAGGTGTAAACCCGGAATGTTTCATCAATATATGCTCTAACCTCAGAGTTATCTAATTGTAAAATTTCTGTAAAAATTTCTGTTACTATGTCTTTCAAATTTTCATGTTTTTCCTCAGTTATATTCTGCATCCTTAGGAAGAACCCCGAGCGGTCCATTTCTAAAAATAACAACTCATTTTCTAATTTTTTCCTTTCTGCCTGATGTCTTATTTCAGTACGATCAATTTTCCCCTCTGTTTTTTGTAATTTATCTTCAACTACTGTAAGTCTTGTTTCTTGAGAAATTAATTTAGTTTGTAATTCTTCTAGTTTGTTATGTATTTGTTTCATTTCAGTGGTAATGTTGTCTACTTTAGATTCTAAATTTTCTAAAGTTTTAGAAGTTGTGTCTTGATTATTAGTTAAAGTGTTTTGGATAGTCTGTAGCATCTCTTGTATACCCTGAGGTGTTTATGCTGTTTTATTACCTTTGGATACATCTTCTACGGATTTCCTAATGTTAGCTGGTGAAAAGAACTCCCCAGGTGTAGTTTTCTTTTTCACTATTGTAGTTGTTGTTGCCATTTTCTTCAGAATTTTTATGAGTAGTTGTCTCCAAAAAGTACTTTGAAAAATCACTTTTAATCACTATAATATATATCTATATATCTATAATTAATAACTTATCTTATTCTATACCAGTTAATATAAAATGTTTTTAACTCAATAATAATAAATTTAAATTATTTATCCACTTTTAACCTTTATATATATTAGGAAATTATGAAAAAGAAAGGTATAGTAAACAGTAATATAATACTATATCAATATATCAATGTATATATTAATTAATTGGTTAAATATTGTCTAATAGTTAAATTGATTTAGTATCATATAATAATATAGTACAATAATATAGTGAAGTATAAATATCACATACAAAAAAGAAACAAAAACAAAAACAATAATCCAAATAAGTTATCAATACAGAAATATAGAGTATAAAGTAAATTCAAATATTGAATTATTTAATTTTGTTGATCAAGTTGATTAGTACTGAAGAAGGAATTAATTTAGATCTAAATATTTTGAATACCAGGGTATTATTTCAAGTCTGAGTGTAGATGATTTTCGCCACTAGATGGCATCAGCTGTCGTCCGATAGAGTTTCCAGTTGTACAGATATTCCACGTTGGCAAAAATGTCTAGTCACTGTTCTTTGTTGTTTATTATTATTAGCTACTCTTGTATCTATTCAAATCCACCTCTCTCCACAGAAGTAAGTGCTTAATATACAGTTAATTTATCGCTCTGATGTGCAAATCCAGTTTCCATAAGTCTCGGGAAAGGAAAGGTTTTTTAAACACGGGGAAATCTCCCAAACTTTTTTTTTTAAAGAGAAGGAGTAATCGCAAGTCATTCATTTTCTTCTCCACCCTCACCCGCCGCTGCCACACTTCTTCAAATGGGCTTTATGTTTAATTTTATCTGGAACAGTGTTACAAGATAGAAAAGATGTTACCGATCCAGTAGTTTAGTTAGAGTGATCTTCTAAACGTCCCCTTCAGGTCCTGTCAAGGGCTTCAGGAGGCCATTGGATTCTGAGCCTCCTCTCTCACGCCAGCACTGGGAAGTTCCTACAGCCTCTTCATTAGCTGCATCTCTGCTTGCAGCTGGCTTTCTTCCCTCTGTTTCCCCGAGCTTCCCGCTCGGGGACGGCGTTTAAATCGCCGCCAAAACGCGAAGAAAAGGAGCAAACGTACGGAGAAATCTCCTAGTCTGCTCCACTCGCCCGTGACATCACCGGAAATTTGCACTGGCTGTCTTTCTAGTTGTTGAGTTGAAGGCTTCCACAGATGTTTCAGGGGAATTTGCATGTTCCCCATTCTTGCTTACTGTGTCTCCCTTCTTTGCTACCCCCATAAAGCAGCTATGGTCCCAAAGACACCCACAAACAACTAGAATATCGGCTTCCCTCCAGAGCCCCGAAGTTCTGCATGTGTTGCCATCACTGGCCATGCCCCCTCTCTCACTGTCAATTGCTAATGTTTATTAGCCCAAGCAATGGCTCTAACACAGAACAGAACAAAACAACATGCCCCCATTTGACAGCTCTTTTTATATCGGCTGTCAAATGGCCAGCCAATCAGGAACAACTTAGGACAGCTTTCCTCCACTAGGGGAATGGGCTGGAGGGAAGACTGATACACAACACTAGTCCGTACATGCGTAGTTGTTTAGATACATCGGCTTTCACCAGATTCGTCCAGATCTGCAGGGCTCGGCCACTGCTGTGAGTTCCCCTCCTGTGGATTACCTCAAGATTCGGCCTCCAGACTCCTCGGGGAAGGATTTGGAGGTGTATCATCCTGCATAATCGGTAAGTCATCAGTTTTTTTCTTGAGATTAACTGCTCTGGTTTGGCCGAGAAGTTACTTAGTCCTCCTTTGTGTTCGTTGCAACAAAACGGTTCCCCTACGGCCTGCTCTGGGGGTTGGGGTGGCACATTCCACCAGGTCGAGTTGGTCACAATGGTGGTGCCATTCTCTGCCATCATCCATCCTGACCCTATACGAGCAGGGGGCAGTGACATCCGCTATCCTGCCAGGCACCCACAGGGGAGGGCCTCCATAATTCCGGGCATACACAGAATCCCCTATCTCAAACAATTGGCCCAGGTTAGTAGAATCCAGGGGTTTTGTGGGCGAGTACAATGGGTGCAGCCTATCTAGGGTGGTCCTCAACCACCTGCCCATGATTAGTTCTGTGGGGCTTTTATTTGTCAGGGGGCATGACGTAGTGTGCTGTACTAATAGGTACTCATCCACCCTCTCTTGCCAACCTCCCAGCCCCATCCTAGCTAGTGCCTCCTTCAATGAGTGGACCGTCTTTTCAGTAAGGCCATTACATGCCAGATGAAATGACGAGGTTAAGGCATGTCGGATTCCTAGCCAAGCTAGGAATGTTTCAAAATGAACAAAGTAAGTTGGGGCCCGTTATCTGACACCGCCAAATCAGACAACCCATGGGTGGAGAACATCTTCCGTAGGGCCCTAATGACTGCCTCTGAGGTGGTCGATGACATTAGTACTATCTCCACCCATTTCAAACACACATTGACCACCACTAGGAATACCTGACCCTGTAATGGCCCACAAAATCAATATGGATTTGCAACCAGGGCACCATAAGAGCCTCCCACTCTCAGGTGGGTGTGTTAGGTGGTAGGAGCGTAGTCTGTTGTAGCTCTAACTTACAGGTTGGTTACGGTGCCTCCATAATAGCCCTTGTCTTAGCAGCTGTGGGATTTATGCCTGAGCTGTCAATGAAGATATGGCACCTCACCTTGAGTCCTACACATTGAAACTGTTGAAGAACTTGCCATAACCATGAGAACAATTCCTGTCTTTTCACTCCTGATGTGTTTGCTGTACACATCATTGAAATATGGCATAACCCTGGGAATGGCATTGGTGGCAAGTGGACATCCAGTCAGTAATCGCTTGATCCAATCTGGGCCACCACAGATAACTCCTTCCCAGGGACTTCATACACACTATCCCTGGATGTCCCTGGTGCAAGGTCCTTAGGAGGGATTGTCGGAGTGGGGGACGAACTACCACCCTGTGTCCCCAAAGCAGGCAGCCCTTCTGGGCAACCAGCTTGTGTTGTCTAGCCTTATACAGTTGGAACTCTGAGCTAACCGAGCCCGATGGCCACCCCCTCTGAACTCAGTCCAGAATCTGGGTAATCACCTGATCCCATGCGGAGTGTCTGGCAATATCAGCAGCTGTCACCGATAATGGCAGGGTCTTGAACAGCAACACCGATGAAGCAGGAGTGGGGTCTTCAGCAGTCATCGGAAGGGGGCAGCGACTCAGGGTGTCAGCCTCCAAACCTTTGCTTCAGCTGCCATGAAATGGGAGGGGGGGATGTGTGCTGGAGGAGATGCCTCTTACAAGAAGATGTTTTGGTAGAATTCTACAGAACACTGATAACACCAAGGTTAACGGCTCTCGCATACCAAGAAGATGAGGCCTCTTGAGGGAAGGGGCCCACATGACACCTGGAGCCATTGGGGATTAGACAAGTGCCCAGGGGGGATATATGGGTGGGGAAAAGGGATTGCTTTAATATATGCTTTTTGCGCTTTTGCCTCAGATCTTGCTTTCATTTTGTTGCATTCAGTTAATACTCAGTAAAAGTATTTTTTCTCTAAAACTATGGAGTTGGGGGTTTTCTTTCTTGAGTATTGAATGGAGGCACATCTGACACAGGGCATCAGCATGGCAAATGTGTTTGCCTGGACAAGGTGTAATCATAGGTGGCTAAAAACATAGTCCATCTCGTCAACCACAAGGACAGCATTTGCGGTGTTTGGCAATCGCCCACCAAAAGTCCTAACAGTGGCTTATTGTCTATAATGAGGGTGAACTTGTGTCCACAGAGGTAGTGGTAGAATCTTTTAACCCCAGCTACCAAAGCTAAGGCCTCCTTGTCCAATTGACTATAGTTTCTCGGGGCAGCCAGGGTGCATGAAAAGAAAGCAATGGGGGTCTCGATGTCATTAGGCAAAACATGGCTAAGCATCGCACCAATCCCATAGGGGGATGCATCGCATGCGAAATGAAGAGGCAAGTTTTCACAATACTGAGTGAGGACTGCGTTTGAACTAACCAGTTGCTTGACAGCCTTAAACGCCACAGTTTCCTTTGCATCCCAGTACCAAGGGGCCTTAACATCTAAGAGCTTATGGAGAGACTCTGCAACAGATGCCTTATGTGGCAGGAATATAGCAGAAAAGTTCAAAAGGCCCCAAAAGGCTTGTAGCTCTAACTTACAGGTTGGTTGTGGTGCCTCCATAATAGCCCTTGTCTTAGCAGCTGTGGGGTGTATGCCTCAGTTGTCAATGAAGAACCCCAAAAATTATATGGACTATGATATGGCGCCTCACTTTGAGTCCTAAACATTGAAACTGTTGAAGAACTTGCCGTAACCATGAAAACAACTCCTGTCTGTTCGCTGCAGAGATCAACACATCATCGAAATACGGCACAACCCTGGGAATGCCCTGTAGCAATCGTTCCATAATGCTCTGGAACAATCCCGGGGCCACACTCACTCCAAATGGGAGGCGGCGACAACGGAAAGCACCCCTATGCATGACAATTGTCTGTGCATCTGCCATGGTATCATCAACAGGCAATTGCTGATAGGCCTGCGCCAGGTCCAATTTAGCAAAGATGGAGCTATTGCCCAAGGAATGTAGGAGGTAATGGAGGACTGGCACTGGATAGGCATGGGCTTGCAAAGCACAGTTCACCATGGCCCTATAATCCATGCAGATGCAGACAGATCCATCAGCCTTGATTGGAGTCACAATGGGCATTTCCCATCAGGAATGGTCCACTGGCTTGAGGACTCCCTGATCAATGAGCCTATCAAGCTCCGGATCCACCTTTGGCTTCAAAGCAAATGGCACATGGCATGGCTTGAGTCTTCGGGGGGCTATGGTAAGATCGAAGTTGAAAGATACAGGCTTTCCCGTGTAGGTCCCCAGCTTCCCATCAAAAACAGTGGAAAACTCTTTAATTAAAGACTCCAATTCTGTGGATTCAACCATGTTAACACCACATAATGTCAAACCAGTGCATCAAACCAATTGAGACCCAGAAGGCTGGGCAAAGACCTGTCTACCACAGTGAGTGGAAGGTGACCAGAAAACTTTTTGAATTGAATCTAGAATTTGCCACTGCCTACGATGGAGATTGGGCTACCCTGGTAAGATAAGGTTGCATGGTTTCGCAATTTTAGGCACTAGGCACTTCAATGTGCTTCAGATGATCAATGTGGCAAACCCCATGTCCACTTCCATCGGGCACAAAGCTCCTTTGAGTTGAACCATCAGGTGAATTTTCTGTTTGAAGTCGGGCATAGTCTGGTGGGAGGACGTTTCCTTCTTGGGTTGGTCACAAAAAATGGCATAGCAGTCATCTCTAGCCCTTGGAGGTTTCTGAGGAGCCCTCCTACTATATGACGGCTTGAGTGGTAAAATTGGAGCCCTCTGTCTAGTCAGACATACCCTGGCTAGGTGACCTCTCCGTCCGCAACAGCGGCAAATCACATCCCTAAATCTACACTCTGAGCGGGAATGGTTACCCCTGTATCCTCTGCATTCTCCCGGGTAACTCTTTTTGCTGACAGGCCAGTTATTTTTTCCCACCTCTTTAAGTCAATTAACATCAGATTCCTCATCAGAGTCAAACTCCAAGGCAGCCCCACTGTAATGGATAGCTGACCTAGATGAATGTGTATTGCTGTGGTTCCATTGCATCTCAGACATTGATTGAGCAGACAGTTCCACAGTGCAAGCCTTGTCAAGCTTGGACTGAAACATGAGTTCTGCTTTGGATAACAAACCACGTTTAAGTCAGGCATCCCTGACCCCGCTCACCAATCTGTCAAGAAGATAATTGTCGAGGTTCTCGAACTCACAGTATAATGCTGCCTTCCTCAAAGCCACCATATAATGATTGATGGTCTCTCCCTCAGCTTGATCTCTATGATAAAATGCCTGGTGGTGAGCAATCCTTGAAGGAGCCGGAGCACAGTGCTTTTTTAGTCTTGTCATAAAATCCTCCCAGGATCTGGCATGAATCGATTGAGGAGCCATAAGCATTCTTGCCGTTTCAAACATTTCCACTCCACAGAAGCTGAGGAAATAGGCGCGCTTTCTGTCACTGGATAACCCTGTATATGTCAGGCTTGGAAACCATATTACTGACATTCCAAGCTGCCAGCTTTTAGGGGGGAGGGTGATGGGTGTAAGATAGTCATAATAAGATTATATAATCAATGGATGGACTTACTACATGGCACGGATGGAAGAGGGTATGATTGGTGGTCGTCACGATGGGGTGAGGTGGAAGGGGAGGAGACGTCTGGAGGATTCAGTTTTGGAATTGCCTAGGAAGTGCCAGCATGCATGAAAATAAAGGGGCTTGAACTTTGAACGTGAGTTGGATTTATTTTTCCTTGACGAAGACAAAAGGAATGCTGGAGACCTAACAGTATATGCATTAGCTATGAGGAAACACTTGAACCTGTCCACATATGCTTCCCAAGACTCGGTGACAGGGTTGAATGGAGGGAAGTTACTGTGGTTCACAGTGTCTGACATCTTTCAGCCAGCTAGCAGATAACTAGACTTAACTGAAGTCTCGTCATTGGAGGGGAGAAAAAAATATCCGTGCCAGAGATGCCTGCTCTTTTTGAGTGCTTCAGCTTTATCTGTTCCCTCAGTGCCTGATCCCAACCTTTGTCGCCAGAGTTTGGGCATCATGAGTCTGGGCAATAACTGAGGCAAGACAGACATGTCAAGTGTTAACGTTTATTGGCACGAGCAACAGTTCTAACACAGAACAGAAAAACAACATGGCCCCGTTTGATAGCTTCTTTTATATTGGCTGTCAAATGGCCAGCCGATCAGGAACAACCTAGGCACGCTTCCCTCCGCTAGGGGAACGGACCGGAGGGAAGACTGATATATAACAAGTGTCATCTGCAAATTTGATGAGTTACCCTTCTATTTACTCATCTAAATCATTTATGAATATATTGAAGAGTACTGGGCTTGAGCTGGGGGCCTTAGTAATTTTTAGGAGATTATGTTTTGAATCTTGAAAGATTACTCAGCTGTTTTACTTTTTTTACATATTATATCTTTAATTTCATTGATACAGGTTGAATAATTATTTGAAATGTATTGATTGATTTAATCTAATTTCTACATTTCTCATCTCACCTGCATGATTCTAAATAAATAACATAGTTAAAATTCCCCTGCACTTATTGAGTGTCAGTATTGGAGATGCAGCTATCAATCAAAAGAAGGAAAATTAAATTAAAATCAAAAACGAAAAAGGTTGAAGTATCCTCATTGATGTGGAAGGAATATGCTTTTAAGAATACTATGCACAAGAGATTTAATCATACTAAGACAACAGTCCTTTTACTATAAGCAAGAAAAAAACATTCATAATATCCAGAAAGCATTAAGAGTTAAATGGGAAAGAAACAATCCATAGAAAGTTTCATATTACCTACTAACCTTCACATGCTGTGCTTCAGATTCTTCAACAACATTGTCTCTCCCTCATAATGTCTCCCCATATTGCTTGCATAGTGGTTTGGGGTTATTTCTCACAATCTCCCCTCCCTATAGAATATTTTTGCTTTTCAGAAAATGCAAAAAACTTGGGCCCAGGAAAACTATTTTGTATTAAAAAACAAAACAATACTAAAAATAGTATCTGATGTTGAGTGACTTCAAAGTGCTAAAAATTGAAAGAATATACACTTTAGCTTACCTTTTTGAATAAGTTTATGAAAGCTGCTCCAGAATCAAATTATTTTGGAATTCTTTATTTTGAATTGATTGTGTTTTTATTGTATTTAATAAAAAATCCTTTAAATATCCAATTCTAGAAACATTTATATAATGATATTTAAAATAATAATATCTTAATACAAAATTATACAATAAGCCGGGGTAGGTTTCTGCCACGTGCATACAAAAGCAAGCAAGTAAGCTTCATTTGCAATAAAACAAAATATGAAATATGTTTAAATGACTGCAAGATTAGGTAACTGCAAGATCAGTTTAATCTCATCGAATTACTAACCCATCTTCCTTTATTTATGCTCTTATTTATCTATATTACTTTCAAAAGTTATTTTATGTAGAATTTGGTCTATCTGCCTAGGGTCATAGAAGCAGATGCCAAAAGGTAGCTGACTACTTATTATATTCATTTGGGGGCCTTTTGAACATTCCAAATTGCCCCTCAACATGCAGCATTTCTTGGTCAAGCAAAACTGCCCATGCAAATTGCCATTGCTAAAACAAACACATTTATGGCTTGATATTATTTCACTGGGTGCCAAAAGAAAACTGTAGATGGAGAGGGAAATATACAGGAACAAGAAATACAGCAGCAATAACAGCCCATTTCCAAAGTAACATTAAAAAAAAAACAACTCTTGAACTGAGAACCAACCTGATTGTCTTCTTTATCAATACTAGTATTACCTCGCTTCAAGATAAATTGCTTCTGGGATTCTTCACCTTTTTCATCCTTTAAATTTTCAGAAAACCTTTGCTCTGGTCTGCCAGCAAAGTAAAACATATCAATAAAAACCCATTTAGTTTTGCTTTGAATTTTTAAGAACTTTTTTTAAAATGAAGGCATTTAGACCATAGTTGCATTTGCTGATGTTCAATACCAATGTTCAGTACCTGCTCTATTATAGTAATGTTTTTTGTTGTTATTTAGGTGACAAATTGACTTTTACAGAAGTATTTAGTCTTGGTTGGCAATGATTGAAGTACAAAAAAAACCCAACACAAGTGATGTCAATTTGTATCTCCAGTCAACAAGACCTTCAAATGTGGTGATTCAGTGAAGTTTATCTAGATTGATAAGCAACAGTAAAATTGATGGCAATGTTTTATATAATGCATCATGTATTACATTCAGCTGGTAACTAGAGGAGATTGGTTGACTGTTATTTTCTTTAAATAAATAATTATCCAGCTGTTGAAATACTGGGGGGGGGGGACCAAAATTGTCACATTGTATTGATCCAACAATTGATTTATATTCCATCCGATGGCAATTAAATGGTCAGATATTATGAGTTGACAATTTCTATTTCAGAGGCTGAAATGAATTGTTCTGTTTTTTGACAACCTTGTTCACAAACAATGTGGAGAGAGAAGAATTTCTTTACATAAGTGCAGGCTTAGACATTTTTTTCTTCAAGATACTCTTTATTCTCTCTTTATAAACTGCATAGTTTATTAATATCTCAGATTTTGTTCTTTTAACCAAAACTTCATTAAACAGCAGGTTCTTTTACAAAGTATAAAATATGTTCTCACAAAATATGCACTGTATTAATTCAGGAACATTAAAGGAAAAAGACCCCCTTCTCTATGTTGCATATGTATCACTTCCACAAACATTCACAAGAGACACGATTATCAAGGGAGCTGAATATCTGAAGATCACATGGAACACTGTAATGCATTCCAATCTGTGTGGAAATCTCTTGTCAACATGAGCAACATGAAAAAAAAAAACAAAAACAACAAAACAAAAAAAACAAAACCCCAAATCTTGGGGTGGGGAAATCAAAATATGAAACCTAAAATGTTCACAGATTTTAAGGAAAATTCTTCTCTCTTACATACATACATATTAATCTTATTTTCAAAACATCCCTTGATATAGAAGTATTTTTTTACTGTTTCCTTATTTTTCATCTCCGTTCTATTATTTTCTACTATTTTAGAATATAAACTTGTTGGTGAAATTTAGTAATATATATTACATACTCTATTAATAATACCACACATTTTTTTATATTTTTAACATTGCATTTAGAAATAGAACAAAATAAGAATACATTAAGTTTACAAACAGCTGGTGATTTTTTTAATACCTGTAATTAATTAAACAATTTGATAATGCTACAACAAATCAATCAGTTTATCCAGGGGTAAAATCTAAATTTTGTTACTACCGGTTCTGTGGGCGTGGCTTGGTGGGTGTGGCAGGGGAAGGATACT
>JANHFM010004363.1:28592-38901 GCA_032468115.1 Grayia smithii
TAAGACCATCGGAAATATGTGTTTTCCGATGGTCTTAGGCGACCCCTGTGAAAGGGTCATTCAACCCCCAAAGGGGTGCAGACCCACAAGTTGAGAACCGCTGGTGTAAAATAAAGTTTCTTTCTCTCCATCTGTCCTCTGGGATGCCTGATTTATGAAATTTGTATTTTGCATTAATAACATTTTAATAGAACAGGTGCTTAATTATAAGCACCAAGCACAACTGAATATTTAATATGCAGTATTATGCTTTAAAAAAAATAAATTACAAACTGAAAATGATTGAATTCTGGAGATATCTGCATTTGCTTGAGCAAATGTAAAAGGAATGGATAAATCAAACCAAAATAGAAGATAGAATAACAAGCAAAAGTAGCTTTGGATTTGTTTGCATATTACACTATTCCAAAACTGCTGGTATACATTCTTGGATTATTATTGACTGGGGGATGGAGAAACAAAACACAGAAGCTCTTTCCCTGATTTGTTCACTGGACAGTCATATCCCCATTCACCTTTCCCCATCACAACCATGAAAGCAGGAATTAAGAAACTAGCTTTATAGCATGAAATCAGTAGTTTCTACTTAGAGAAACACAATGAACAATGAATGTACAATATATTAAAATAAATAGCAATAGCACTTACATTTATATACAGCTTCACAGTGCTTTACAGCCCTCTCTAAGCAATTTACAGAGTCAGCATATTTCCCCCAACAATCTGGGTCCTCTTTTACTGACCTCAGGAGGATGGAAATCTGAGTCAACCTTGAGCCGCTGAGAATCGAACTTCTGAACTGCTGGCAACCAGCAGAATTAGTGTGCAATATTGCATTCTAACCACTGAGCCATGACAGCTCTTAAGAACACTTAATTTATAGTTTAAGGTAAGTTGGTTGTACGTACATATACACACACATACACGCACACACACACGAAAAATAGAGTACTTTGATTCTGTCAGTTAAATAAATTGATTTAATTTTCCTGGAACTATCTCTGAAATCTGTATCCTTTGAGTAAATCCATAAAGAAATCCAGATTTTAGACATAAGCATTATGTTTAAAACAGTTATATAGTCATAGCCTGCATTCCAGATCTAGTTAGATGTTATGAAAGAAAAAGTTTGCATAACATAATAATATCCTAGAAGGCAATGAGGTGACCAAATGGGCAGTAAATGACAAAAAATGCATATAGATTCTAATTAGTTATGGTATAAATTACTACTACTGTAGAGATTCAGTGTGTTTATTTAAATTGGACTGTCACCACATCAGTGCTAGATTAAAATAAAAATTTCATTCAGGTAGTCTATGAATCAGGGGTGAAATGCTCCCGGTTCGGACTGGTTTGGCTGAACCAGTAGCAATGGTGTCCGGTGGTTCGGAGAACCGGTAGTAAAGGTGGTGTGAGGCTCCGCCCACCCACCCAGTCATCATTATTTCCTGGTTTGAACCAGGAAGTGACATGTTTTTTACCCTCTGCGCAGGGATGTGTGTTTACACATGCATGCACGAATGAAGCAAGCACAAGCGCGCATAGTGCATGCACTTCCAAATCAGTTGGAAAGGTAAGTATGCTGAAAGTTATCATAGTAACAGACCATGAATTTAAGCCATCAATAACATGCAAAATGAAAATATAATCATCAACTTTTTAAAAATGAAGGTAAAATAAAATATTACGGACAATTTATAAAGGCAACTACAGGAGCTGGGTTTTAACATATTTGTTTTTAACTATAGCTATCACAACCCAACACACTTTAGCTGAAAAGATAGCAAGGTCTGAACGAAGGACATTAGAAAAACTTCGGATTTAAGAGTTTTTTTCTTTGATCATAAAAAGAAGTCACTACTGTGCACCTCAATCAGAGGCTAAATTCACTGCAATTAGAACATTTTTTAAATAGTCACCTCTATATTATTTTTTATATTTTACATGTGACATTTATAATAATTAATAACAATTAAGCTGTGTAAAATTCTAAAAGCAAGAAATAAATTGTGAAGAACAAAGTGGCAATGCTTCTGTTAAATAAGAGACAATACATACACAGCAAACTATTATTGCATCAAAATGTTCCTATGCTGGAGCACTTTCAATAATGGATAGAAAAGTCTACAAGCACAGGGTATAGGTTCCTCTAAGCAGCAACTCAGTTAATGTGCATTCTTCCTTCATTCCAAACTGTCCCTGCCCTGCTTCTCATCTCTTCAAATCTACTTATGGATTTGAGTATCAGGTTGAAAATATGTAGATAGGATATATAATGCATTGACTTACAAATAACACTTTCTATTACACTATTGATAATGCAGCTGAGCCATTTGCGTATCATTTTTATGAAAAACATTACATATGTTTTCATTTTTAATGCTGCAATACAGCAGCATCTCTGTATGGTGGGAAAGAGAAAGAAACAAACTGCAAAAGCTGTGATCCACCAGGGCTGATCTCAAAAAACTTTTGGGGAAGATGAACGTATTCCTTAGAAAGAACAAATTCTTCCTCTTTATGTAATTATTTAAGTCTCTTTATATGGATGTTTATTGTCAGAATTATTATGACTTTGAAAGTTTAAGATATCCTTTCAGCACATATTTTAGATGTAAAGAGAGTTATAAAGAAAATTTGTTTTGTATATTTCATTTGTTAGGTTTAGGGTTAATATATAGTTAATATATAAACTATACATATACCACAATCCCACAAACAAGTACAGAATATAAAAAATACAAACTAATTCAAATACAGACAAAAGCAAATACAAACATCCAAGATGTCTCCATGTGTAAATGACTAAATAATGACTTAAATACTGTGGTTCACCTTTTGATAACATTCTTATCTTGGTTTTTTCACTGTTTCTATCTTTTTCTTTGTTTTTATTCTTCTCTTTTTCTTTCACAGAATCATCTTTACTAGATATATCCTCTTCTCATAGGTTGGGGAAACTTGAAAGCTGTAGCTGTATTGATTCCTGTTGAAAAAAATATAATAATTTAGGGCCAGATTCAGGAAAACTGGCATGAATTCCCAAATGCATAGGAAAGTGGAAGCTTAGAAAAGCTGGAGCCAAACAGTATTTGATACACTTAAGAAAATATAACGTATTCTTAAGGATACTTTTTGGTTGGTTGTGTAGTATCATAATTTAGTCCATATTATTGAATATCAGAATTTAGTTAAAGAAAAATAATGTATAGTTTCATTTGTTTGCAGTATATCCCAATGGATTCAATAAGAATCATTTTAAATAAAATGCCAAATAAAAGCATAAAGATGTTATTCCTAGGATGTTAACTATGTAATTATTTATATTAAAATTACACTGAAATCAGCAGAATTCATCTCAGTGAAAATTTATTGAAAATTTAATAGAAACATAAAAAATTATTAAATTTATTTAAAAATACAGTGGGACATTTTAAATAAAGTATATTTAAAATTAGGAATGTAATAATCAGAACTTGACAATATTCATTTGCATGGTTAATTTTATTTTATATCAGGAATTATTAATGTGCTGTTTCTTGAAAAAGGCCTATTTTATATGTTAAACTGATGTTGATAAATAAAAAAATCCAAATTATGCCTATTTTATTAATCAAAAAATTAAAATATAACATGATTGTATGCAGTGATCCTAAAGTTTTCTCAAATATTTAGCATGCTTCCATTTACATGTACTTTGGAGCAGTATCACAGAAACTCTGTGCTAATTTTATTTGTATTAACAATGCTTGAAGATGTACTTGAAGTTCTACTAATGTGAAACCCAAATGTGCTTTTTGCTAAGTAAATTAGCTTATGAGATGGTATAATCATTTTTACAAATATTTACAAATTTAATCTATGCTCAATGTTTTTTATTTTGAAAATATTTTGTATATTATGATGTGGGAAGGAAAGGAAGAACTAAATGGCTTAGGACCAGGGTACTTGCAGGACCACCTTCTGTCAGCAACTTTCTCCCATCGTCCTGTGCGTTCTCACAGAGAGGGCCTTCTCAGGGTGCCGTCGGCCAGTCAATGCCAGCTGGCGGCCCCCAGGGGGAGAGCATTCTCTGTGGGCACACCAACCCTCTGGAATGGGTTGCCCACTGAGCTCCAGACTGCCCCCAACCTCCGCTCCTTCTGCCACGACCTAAAGACATAGCTGTTTTAACAACCTGACTGGTCTGATGAGGGGTCTTAATTTATTTTATTGATTTTAATTTGTTTTTAATTGACTTTAATTGATTTTAAAATATTTGTTGTATATTTTAAACTTCTGAGCCGTCCTGAGTCCCTCTGGAGAGGAGTGGCATATAGATACTATTAAATAAAATAAATAAATAAATAAATAAATGCTTTTGCTGCCTATGAAGACAATCCAATACATGACTGTGGGCTAAGACTCACTGAAACTGGAACTTAATGGAAAAAGTTTTAATTGACTTTGACATCTTCAGTTCTTTATGCTGAAATCAAAGTGATTCCTAAGTGCACTTGCTGTTTTACAAAAAAAAAAATGGGGGAAAAGACAGACTTTACAAACAATTTAATACAAACATATAAGGATATTGCACTGTATATATTCTATGTCATACATACAACATCACTATATAGTCTTTGCATTAGAAAAAAACACACAGAAAAGCTGCAGAGTCGTGGAAAAATCTGGTGTTTGTTTCTTATATTTGTTTTTTATTGACTTTTTTCAATTGCAAAATTACAATGTTGATTACATTCATACAAGTTAGGTGTAGCGAACACAAAATGCAGTAGTACACTAATAAATCAATATAACATAGAAGAAACATTCCTTTTAAAATAAGGACAGATTGTGAGATCAGGTAAACTTTTATGATGAAGTAATACAGGTAAACAAGATTTTTCCTACACAGGAAAATCAAGGCAAATTTTCAAATATAATACAAACATCAGGTTTGTAGTACAATCCATATTATAGTTCTGGCAATGTACCATACATTCTTTGATGACTTAGACTCTACTTTGTAGACTAGCTAGGTAAATAATAAGGAAATATTCAACTTAACTTTAAAAATAATCCATTTCCATTGATATAACTCTTCCAGGTTCCTTCAATCAATGAAATGAATAGATTATAAGTAGTATACTTGTTAACTTATTATATGAAGCCAGTTATCCTCAATATGCAGGCTTTGGTAGTAGAATATACTTAATCCTTGCATCCTTAACGTTTTGGGTGACATGTCATGGTGAGTGAAGCAGTAGTAAAGACCATAAGAAATGGCATTAGGGCAATATAGAAAAGATGCTTGCTTCTAAACTTGCTAGTTCCTATAGAATATCAATTTTTTTTTTCATTTGTAGAGAAAACATCAGAAACCGTCATGCAACATTTAGTACAATCCAATATATTTATATATTTCTCCTTTCAGATTCCATTTGAAATGATAGAAAATACAAATAAAATGCAGAACAAAAGCCATACATTTATAATAATGCAAGCTGAGCTAAATATTAGAACTGTTTTCAAAGTAACTACCTACAATTGATAAAAGAACCTATTGATCGTTATACTGCATAAATATCATCTTAGAGCAGCAAGAGAATGTATAAAATCCCCACAGCTTATTAAGATATAGGACAGTGAATTTTGGTCATTCAAAAAAACAAACAGACAAGAGAAAAAAAAACCCTCTCCAGAGAAAAGTCCAGAAAAGTAAATTTAAGTCATTTCAAGTTAATAGAGGAAACTTTTTAAAAAGTACACTTAACTGTGATTTGATTTTTGTGCTAACATTTATTTCCTCTTTCCTTTCCCTCTCTAGGGCTGATCTCATTCTTCAAATAATATCCGAATCTTCAAGTAAAAAATGTTGAGAAAAGTAACTTTCTTTCAAGTAAGAAATAATTATTTTGGTTTCTATGTTCGTTAAATTTATGTTTTTAAGCAAATAGAAATGTACGTTTTTTGCAATAAGCGCTAAAAGAAAATGGACAAGATTCTGATATATATATATATATATATATATAAATTCATACAATACTACTACAGACTCATAAAATACATATTTTGCAATATTGGAAGATTGGCTCCAGGAATCAGAAAAATAAACCATCTGGAATACAATGCACTTTTTTTTAATAGATTACTATTATTTGTAGGGTCAAAAATTGAGCTGTAACTATAAATTAAAACATGGGAAGCAATATGAAGATTTTGTATGACTTAGAAGCCAGAATGATTCAATCTTATATCTGGTGTATCCTTAAAAGCGATAGCCTTAGAGAAAATAACAATTGTAAGTTTTTGAGGTTTTTTTAAAAAATAATTAATCTGAATTCTTTTGAATTCCTTTCCATTTGTTGAAATTTTCAGGGGCTCTGGAAAAAAAGAGCAAATAACACCCTGTGATATACTGTTGATCTACTCATGTATATCCAAGAAATACACTAAAAACATTAAAAATAAAGTATTCTTATGTGAAAAGCCACTTTGATTCCCACAAATTAAGAATTTCTTTTATAAATATACACTGTTATCATGCAGAGGAAAAGAAAAATTATTCATGCAGCTTAGAAAACTGTTTTAGATACCTGATTGTCAGTGTCTGGTTCAAGACGAGGAGATGATTCTTCACAAACAGCAAGGCTTCGTACCAGTTTCCCCTTTCCTCCTGACTGAAATAGAGAAGTGAAATAATTTCTAAATAAATAATATAATAGCATGTATATATATATTTGTATTTGTACATGTGTGTATAGCTGATAAATGAGACTTTAGCAGTAAAAACTAAAGAAGAGATAAACTGGTGTGGAAGAATAAACTGCTCAGTTGTTCTAAGAATATTGGATGAATAATTGAAATTAGGATATCTGAAAAATAAATCAGTACTTTTGAAAAACTTGATTAAATTGCAATGCAAACTTTCATCAAAATTTTGGATCTTCAAAACCGTAATACTTATCTGCAACAAACTGATCAATATATTTACATGGCTAAAATGAAATATCCCAGTCTTTAAAATAAGAAAGTATACTTTGTCTCTTTTTATCTTTGAAAACCAGACATCTGTAAGCCTGAAAGTATGAAGTTTGGCAAAAGAAGAAAAAATAAATGTAATGTAATTTTTCCCTTAAATAGCAGAAACACACAAATCAATTCATTAAAAGACCAAAAAACTGAACTGAGGCAAAAACTTAAAAAATAATATCTGCAATCATAAATTAAATGAAAGTTATAAACTTTCATCACAGCCGTGTGATGTAAATTTTCATCCAAGCCATCCTATCACAATTCTGAGTAATTAGACAAAAACTTTACCTTGGATCTTTTTTTTTGCTGGCTCTGGTTAGCACTTCGTAACTGTGAAAAGCAAGTGACAATACATTCAAATATATGATTGGAAAATATGCGTAACAGAAATAATAGCATTTCATATGGTAGCTATCAAATAATTTGTCCTTATCTCCATCATTGATACTATTAAGGCATAAAGATGTTTGTTTCTATTTGTAAATTTCTTTATAAGGGTCCAGATTAAAAAAAAGCTTCTGTGTCTAATTTCCATCCTATTCCTTTCTTGTTATATATATTAGTATGTTAGTGAATATTAGCAAATCTTTCAGAAGCATTTACCACATACTAATATTTGAAAATACTAGCAAAGGGTATCTAAAATTATAACATCTAATAAAATTAAAATGAGAAAAGACAATTTATTAGATAATATATGCCAATTCTTATTACCTGGTCTGATTTGCCATATTCTTCTTTTTTATCTACTTCTGAACTTTCTGTTTTATTAAGAATGCAATTTTCTGGTTGAGAGAGAGACAAGTCTAGCTCATTTCCAACTTCTTCTAGTTTATCTTGCTCAGACATTCTCAGAGATTTAAAGAAAAATTTTTGATGACCTAAAATGTCAAGTCATAAACAAACAATTGACATGTAGAAATTTATCTCACTTTATTCCCATTTTATTGCATAATACAGTCTAACAGAATTCAATACAGTTCACACAGTAATGGATTGAAGAATTATACTTGAAGGCTAAAGAATTTAAAAATTAACAAATAGCTTAGATTAACTGAAGTAATCACAATAAAGAACAGAAAAATGAAGATGTTGCTATTTCTCTTTCCTCATCTTTCATTCTGAAGTTGCAAAATTTACACATGTGGAAGAACAGTTTTATTAGGAAGATGTTGCCACAAAGTAATAGTAACATGCTCTTAGGTGTGACGGAGCAAGAAATATACATTTTTCTATTATACAATCTCTTTTGAAAAAGAAAAGGAATCAGCACACATCTACCATTCAATCATTCATATGTGCACACATATGAAAGAAAGAAAAAACCTTGAAGAAATAATGATTCAATAAAAACATTAATTCTCCGCTTGACATTAAAAATCTCATAATCTTCATTGATAGGCATCAAACTGACAGCTCTACTATAAAATTAAAAAGTCCTTTTCAAATCCCATCTCATTCTCCCATACTGTTAAAATCCTCCCAGAAGCTTTTGACAGATGGCTCTCATGAAGATCTTAAAAGAAAGGCTTTGCTCTTATTTCACAACAGTCATTTGTACAGAATCTCAGCATAGCTTTTAAAATTAAAAATATTCATAAAATACCACTCTGACACTTCCATACTGATTGGTTGTCAAATATATCTCATGAATAATTTAGTACTTTTTGTTCTTCCCACCCACTATGTTTTAAGGAAAAAAAATCATAAGAAAGAAAATATACTGGAGAAAGACAATACAAATTTTACTATTTGTCCTACTCCCTATATAATGATGATTATTTGATAGATATAAATTTCATTGTGTTTCTTTTGTAAACAGTCATTCATACTGAAGAGATGCCTCTAATCATTCTTTTGGTTTATTTTAAAAGAAAATATATAGGATACAGTGTGGTCAGAAAGTCAAAAAATTGAGCATGATTTTGTAAATGAACTAAGGACTAAGAGGACTAAGAACATTCTTTCAAGGTTTGCAGTGCTCTTTGTATGAAAAGTGAGAGGAAATAGCAATGAATGAAAATGTAAATTTATAACAATCAACAAGTCATTTTTATTAGCACATTTTTGGGTGGTAACCTCTCTTTTATAACTAATAACCATTTATAGCTGGAAATTAATATCTAGTTTCTTTCTTGTAATTTTAAATAATTTTAAATTTTAAATATAATTTTAAATATAACTAGCATTAATTCTACAAATTGTATGATCTGGTATTCTAGCAATTATATTCATGCAAAAGTTGCATGTATATTGATATAGGTGCACACATAGACAAAATCTACTGCCATTAGGTAGATAACAAAGATGTGAATTACCTTCAGTAATAACTCTTGATATCTTCTGTTCAGGTTTTGTTGCTCCTCATTGGTTAAATCCACACAAGTGATTGATGATAATGTGAATGCCATGACCCCATTAACAATTCAAGATGCCAGTTTCCATACTGTTCCTTTATAGAATTTGACAGAGCACTGTCATCAACCTAGCAAGAAAGGAAAAAAGGACAAAGAGTAAAACCAATAAGAGTTATAATCAGTTAAAATTAAAAGATAAAAGAGACCAGATTTCTAACCCTAATGACTAGTTTCAGGCAAATAACTTTCACAGCTTGATCCAGTTCCACCTGTCTCAAAAACTGTGTGCTTCTTCTCTAATGAAGGCTAGAGCAGGCTGTTCAACTCATAACAGCTCCTACGCGTGGAGCTAAAATTAACAATTGCAGATTTTGTGCCAAAGATTACTCACTTCAATTTTAATCTTTTTAGTAAATTCTAACACTTTATACAAAAAAAAGTATTTTATGTTTGCTTCAATGGAAATCAATATTGTCCTTAAAGAAAAGAAGGATGTTGTCTGCTCTGTAAATGAAGCTACAAACTCAAATTGTTTTCAATGAATAAAAAACACTGATCTCAATAATACAAATGGCTGATTTAATAAACTCAAAACACTGAAACAGTTGAAAGCAAATAATTGTTGTAAAAATGGAAATTAGAAAGAATTTATAAGGATGTAAAAGGAAAAAAAAGATTACTGCAGGAAAGACAGAAATATCCAAGGTATTTGGCTAAAGTATGTGAGGGATTTAGAGGAAAATAAAAACATTAATAAAGTGTCACAATATCATGATTACCTTTTAGAGAATTCAGTTTGGCAGTAGACTATTAACCCAGAGACGGGCAAGTCCTCTGGCAAATGAAATAAAATGAAAGGGAGTGGAGTGGAGTGGAGTGGAGTGGAATGGAATGGAATGGAATGGAATGGAATGGAATGGAATAGAATAGAATAG
>JANHFM010004364.1:90398-101880 GCA_032468115.1 Grayia smithii
CATGACAAACAAAGAAGTATTCAATTATACAAAAGGGAATTAATTTTAAATAATGCCAGAAGTGAGTCTGCAGGCTTATTCGTGTCTGATTCTAATGTGTCCTCCTTTATTGTGTGCATATGGCATATTTGTATGATAACATTTCCCTTTTTTTTTTTCATGATGTCACAACAGGAAGTGAAGCATGGCTTTTACTTGAGTTGAAACACATCTGCTAACAGCCACATGACAAACAAAGAAGTATTCAATTATACAAAAGGGAATTAATTTTAAATAATGCCAGAAGTGAGTCTGCAGGCTTCTTTAAATCTGAAGCCAACATCATGTCTTAATTGGCCCAGTTTAAAATTTTAGTACACAGTATTGTGACGTATGTTGCATAAACAGAGAGCTTCCTCCACTTGTTTTTTACATGCACTAATGACCTTAATAGCTTTTACTAATTGTGGCCTTAGGCTGAATGGGACCCAAGACTTTTCAATCCTGGAAGTTTCTCTTTTGAAGAAAAGTCTACAGCTGTTTAATAACAGTGGAACAACCACTGAGCAGTTAGAGAACCTAACATACTGTAGAAAATATTTCTTTTCCTAGCAGTAAATGCTTGGGAAATTAAATAGCCAGCCTGTCATTATTCACTTGGAATTTGGCCACCTACATTTCCAAAGCTTATAGATAAGTTTTAATCATTGTTCCAGCTCAAACAAAATTGAAATAATACTACTAATACAGTGGAAACACAACATTGGCTAAAGTGGGTATGAGTTAAGGGAAACATTCAACTGTATCATTTATCAAGGAATAAAGCTTTATCACTTCTTTCAATAAAAGGACAAACTTCCACATAAAAATAGGTTTGTATTGCTTTTCTAGACAGAAGATACCACAACAAAACTAATCCATTACAGAACATGGCTAATAAAAGATGTTATTAAAAATAACTTAAAGCAATATTTTTCATTAGAAAAAAAATATGAAAGTAAAAGTGAAGCAGTGATTTGATTTATATATAAATGCCATGACATTTTATTCTTTATAATGTATTGTTTCCTTGGCAGGTACCGTATATTAACATTCTGAGGTAATGCATCTTGGAATTTGGTTTGGGGTATTTTGATTACTGAGAAATTAGGGGAAAAACCATTCATTCTTAATTTGTTTCAAGCAAGGGAAAAATCTGGTCTTCCCCTTCCAACTTGGGCTTTTCCAAACTGCAGACTTAAGCAGCTTGATTCCATGCATTATACCAGCAGGAAAAAATAGCAGGCTTAAGAGGAATGTGGCCAATGACCACAGTGTAGAAGGCATTTCCTACAATAACTCACAAAAGCAAAAAAGGTGGAAGTGTTTATTTTCAATGAAATGAACTATAACAGGCAAGCCCTACAGTTTAGGATGTGCTGCGATAAGTCAGAAAACTATTTTTGATGCATAGTAGGAAAAAGCAGAAGGCTGAGTGTAAATAGAGGACAAAGTTTCTTTTACCATCCATGGTCCAATAATATTCCAGCATTAACTCTCAATGGTGTGGCACTTCCCCACTGAAGTCTTGTTTTCAATGGAGGTTTTCTTGGACAATCATCTCCTATTAAAAGAAGAAGGTACAGCTGTGGCCAAAAGGGATTTTGCAAAGAAAAAACATTCATGCCCTGGTCACCTCAGGATTAGATTATTATAATAGGATCTATGTGAGTCTGTATTTAAAGATCATATGGAAGATACCGTTGATCTACAATGCAGCAGCATGGGCAGTGGGGGGGAGCAATACATTATGCTCCAATGACCCTGTTGCTTTATGAGCATTGGTGACAAGTTAGCTTTGACCTACATTTCAAATGTTGGTTAACACTGTTAAAGTCTTGTATGGCATTGGGGCCAGTAATCCGAAGTACCACTTATCTCCAGTTGCTTCCCCAGTCTGGGGAGATCAAGCAGAGTGTGCACACTTTAGATCCTGTCCATCAAATGGCATAATTTACTGGAGTTGGTTTGTTCTTCTGGTTCACCCTTTGAAAGTAAGCAGAAATAAAAATGACAATTTCGGGAAGGAGCAGTAACAGTATGGAAAATATTTGTTTTGGGAAGAGGTGGTTTGCATCAAATATTTTTCTTCAGAGCTCAGAGTCTTCATCTTCTCATTAGCTGGCTGTCTAGTTACTTTTTGTTTCCAGGCACAAGTTCAGACCAAACATGTCATTTATCTTGAAAACATGCTCTGGTCAGACTTTGCTACCCACATAGAGGAAAAACAATATGTAAATTGGCACTTTCTAAAATGTGCAGCTAGCAGTTAATAACTATAAAAATGTCCTTAATTAGAACTGTTTTGTAATGTGGGGACCTTTATAAAGATGAAATTCCATGGTAGACTAGATCCTAGAAAAGTGCTATAAAACTCACCAGCTTTGGAGTACAACCACTGTCCTCATATTTGACAAAGGAGTTCGTGAAGCAAAATAATTCAAGAATTGGTAAAGTTATTTTATCTTTATATTTTTCCTTCACCACATTATTTAATTTATCATTGTTACTTGTTGCATTTGTTTATTCAATAGTCTTAGATTTTCATCACATTTATGCTGCCACCAAATTCCAAACTTACAACTGATAGTTCTCATAGCAAAACTATGGAGAATGGAAAAGCTGAAGGTTATGATTATAACACAAAGCTTATTTGTTGTGTGCGAACTATAACATGCTTTGTCCTGAGCTGTGAATGGCACTTGGACATCCCAGAAGAATGGAATGAACATGTACTCTCATAACTTTAGAATAGCACTTACTTTCTTCTATTTGCTCCAGTGAAGAATATTAAGTGTTGGGTAGAATGAGTAATGCAGTACTGGTAAAGAAGATAGAATTGGTTGATTGATTGGAATAGCAAACACTGGGATGGAGAAAGAAGAAACCAAGAGGAAAAAGCGTCAGTCGATTAAGAAGCAGTTTATAATCTACCTATAAATGTTGTATGCATTAATCCTACCCCCATTAGAGAAAATAATCCAATTGAACTTTTCATATACATGCAAAGCCAATAGAGCTATGGAGTTTAATTCAGTGAGTTTAATATCTCAGTAAATATGTTTCATAATATATATGAATGCTGAAATGAACTCTAAGTCTCAGTCAAAATGCAAATGCAGAATAAAGAAGTTTGATTCCTATAACTGGTGATATAGATAGATCAATCTTAGATAAGAAAATGAAATTTTACAAGGAAAATTATAGTAGAATTGCTACTGCAAATTATTGAGAAACAACATAAGATTTTGTGCCATCACTCAGATTTACAAGGCTACATAGTTATAGGCACTATTGATTTGTACATATTGCTGTCTTTCAATTTATGAAAATTTGTATAAATCAGCAGAGATCCTTCAGAAAATGGAATCTCTAGAGATGGTTTTGAAGGAGTTGTATTTAGAGTATAAACTCATATTGTTCATTTTCCCATATTTTTATAGATTCTCACAATTTAATTAGAATGCTCAAATATGGGGGGAAAGACCTTGCTAATCTACATGTATAAAAATGTGTACATATGGTTTGCTTTAGTTTATATGCAAACTCTTAAGCACATCTGCACCACCATCTACTGGAAAGGTGAGTAATTATATGGAAGCAGTCTGCTTTCCTTCATTTTGCCTATGTTAAGATGACCATCAAGAAAAATGTCTTGTATGTCTAAAATAAGTTAGAGCTTTATTTTTAACATTTATTAAAAGTTTATTTCAGACCATTCATAAATAAAGTTTTGGTAAGGCTTTATTTGTTTTCACACTTATATTTTATGAATAAAATAATTCTTGGAAAGCCACTCATATATTTGCTTTGCAACTCTTTATTTCCGAAGATCTTTAAAAACCCTTCTCAATTTATGACAATAAAAAAAAGCTATTCTATCTTGGCTAAATTATATGAGACTGACTTCTGATATATTGGTTGCACTCTTGCCAACAGCGTTAAATTGAATCTAGTGAAGGCAGAATGCCTACTTTTGATTATTCTTAATTGTAACTGGAAACATTCTGAGTTAAAAGCTTCAGGAATTCACATTTCTGGTATTGTCTTCTAAAGTACTTTAGAAAGTATCTTTATCGTCAACAATTCAAACAATTCAAAATAGACTCTTATTTCAATTTTTGAAAGGTAGTTATATGAATCTTCCATAATCTCTATGCTTTTAAAATAGATTTAATATTAGCAAGAACATGTGGTTTGATCTGTGTTTTCATTTTTTATTAGTAAAATGTATTTAGACATAATGTTGCTTTCATGTATTTGTATACTTCATTGGCTAAAATGAATTAGATTGTGACAAAAGTTTACATACATAAAAATCAGAATGTAACAGCAAGGTTGCTGATACTGTTAAGGTTGAAATAAAGATAAAATACTCATATCAAACTGAATTTATCTTTACAATGAAAAACTTTTTTAAAATCTGATTTTCAGTGAATTAATTCAGTTTGTGCCCAGCACTATCCAAATGATTCTCAGTGGTTCTCAACACACAAAAATGCAATAACCACTCTTTTTTACATGATTTATAGAAACATATAAAATACATCATATATTATATGGGTCTAGATAGCACAAGGTAATGCAAGACAATCAAACCAAATCCATAAAAGAGGGGTATGCAACCTGAGGCTCCAGGGCCATGAAACAACTTAGAAAGCTTTGTTTAAGATCACACTGAGAACAACAACTTGTTGCAAACAACTTGTAATTATTAATTATATGAAAGGTAATCATATTAATTATATAAAATTTTTATTTGAATTATATTGAATTGGATGAAGATTTAATTTTTGACCTAGCTCTGCTTACTTTGTCTTAAGCTTATCTACTTTGTGAAAGTAGGCATCCTTGTAGCCTCTCAAAGTCTAAATGTTGCACTTGACCCATGGAACATACATTTTCAGAATCAACATCAAACATCCTTAAAACTATATTGTTCTAACCAGTCTCAGCTTTTATTGATTACAATGGTCTGTCCATGATTTTTTTTACTGACTTCCAGACATAGACATGTCTTATATGATATGTCTTTTTTAAGGGGGTGGAGACAAAAGCAAGAGTAGAGAAACAGATTGTCATCATCTTTCCTTTCCACTTCTTAGTCTTGTTTTTAAACTTCTAAATCCAAATTCCAATTCTGTATTGCCAAGTTGTCTCTAATCCAAATATTGACCAACCCAACCCTACTTAATTTCCACGCTCACCCAAGTTTGTGCCACTTGCTGGGTCAAAATAAATCAATTGGAAATATATATATATGATGCCTATTTTATTAGCTGATTCTCTCATGGTATATTATGTATTCTGCCATCTATATTATTCCACAAGATGCATCCATAACATTAGGATAAGGTTGTTGTTTTTTTCTTTATTAAAGGTAGCAACCTTGTCAGTTAATTTAGTTAAATAAAAATTTTGAAAAGCAGTTTCCTCTAGTAATGCTCTAATAGTAAATCAAGGATGAGTAAAGAAATGGAACAAGCAAAATTGTCGATTCAGGTTCAATGTTCTGCTATATGCTTTAGCTTCACACTCTGTGGATTTAACCCATGGACTAAGACTCCTGTCTTGGATTCTTTAGCAGTTGCAAATCCTGTAAAAAATTATCTGTTCTTAGGAAGAATGCCTTTCTACGTGTTGAGGCATAGATTCCATGGAAGCCAGTTATATATCTCATACAGCTGGAGTAATAGACACAGCACAGTTACCATATGTTCCTTCAGATTATTTTTAAAAGCTGGTAGAACATAAGGAGCTGCATGAATCACTTCCAGCTCTGACAAATAGATATCAGTGTGTGCCTGGCGGAAGCAAATGTCAGTAAGAGCAACGTGCATAAATTCAGCACACCAAGTTCGTGATTTGTAATAGAACTATATTGTTGCTTTCCTTTCACTAGAAACCTTTTCAGAGGTTACTAAATCAGCAACCCAGTGAGCTTTCAGACTCTAGCAAATTATACAGAATTAAGTGAGGTTTGTGCAATGTGTTAATGGTACTTCTGACTTAAAAGGCTGCTATCATTTCCATATTTATTGGAAGTAAGTTTCATTGGACCTCTCTAAACATGAATAAAACTATGCCTTTGTAATAAATTTCAGTGGTTAAACAGAGTATCGTGTTGCAAGTATCTAACAAAATTGCTCATATTTTCAAAACTGTGCTTCAGACTTTGTACAAGTAAAGCATCTCTCTGTTATTAGAATAATAACTTTTTCAGATTACCATCCAAGCCTGAAAAATAATGTCATTGGTTTAAAGAGTTCCCTAATTAAAGATAATGAAACTATGATGATGAAATTTGTCTTCTTTAGATGATCAATTATCCAAAACTTGATCAGCTTTGATTATCAGGACTGCCACTCAGTTTTACCTAAAACAAAATCTGGAATAACTCTTGAAATTTAATTTTTTGCTTGATATTTCCAAAGAATTTCAGAGAAATAGAAATAATTTTAATCAAATAAATACAAATGTATTTCCCCCCTGAAAATTGCTCAGTTTAAACGTTTGAAAAATATAACTATGAAAGAGGTATGTATCCTATTGGCTCTGCTATATCTTTTCTCAATTTCTACATGTTAACAGGAATGAGAAGGACAGAAATGAAACTAATCATGTGAAAATCAATTACAGTTCAGGAATTCTAATAGAATTCAAGGCTATTATTCACATAAAACACTAACTGCATTCACTGCACACTAATCCAGTTTGATTTTTCCAGTCTTTGTGGAAAAAAAAATAAAACTGAGAGAAATGGAGATAACATATCTCCCTTTCCTACTTGAAATATCCGCCTCTCAGTTATAATTCAAGTGACTGTATATTTAGCTAATCTAACCATTTTAATAGTATGCTCATTCTTAGAATATGCATATGTTTCAAAAATTGTTAAACAGCAACTAACTTGAATTAGGAGTGTAGTTTTTCTCTATCCACATTAAAATGATTTTCTTTGACCAGGTAAAAGCCAGAGTCATTCCTAAAATGTCAAATTCTATACTTTAGGACTTTAATACTTTATATCATAGTTAAAATATGGTTCCTGGAAGGTTTAAGTTTAGCCTTAACAACAGATGTTTAATGACATACTTGAGGCTAGACACATTTTTTCTCAGCTTCATCTACCTCATAGTGTGAGAAAAAAAATAGTAATGGTGTAGCAATTTAATCTAATTTAAGGAATTTAAAGATTTTAAGTACCGTAATAATTATCTAAAAGTGTTGGATTCAGGGGTAGCCTATTGAGGAGGGGGTGCACCAGTTCCTCACTTCAAAGCAGAGGATACCACTCTCTCCCTCAAAGACTCTAACCCAACCACAGTTTACATCCCTATCTGCTGTCATGACTCAAGAGGGTCCAATTAACATATGACTGAACTTATAGTACAAATGAACATAAAAAATGGCTTTTCTTTACGATAAGGACCTTGAAACATGCTTATTTTACTTGTCTTGTGGCATCTTCCAAGTATTGGAAATTGACCTTGCTTAGGATAAATTCTTCCTTTTTAGGTAGGTAGGAAATACAGCATTCCTTGCAAGCCACTGTGAAGAATACATTCAGCATTGGGTGGACAACGTTACATGGTTTTATTTGGAGTTGAATTTTGGATTTTTGACCTTATACTGTTATATATATGTGCTATGTATCAAGAACAACTAGCACATATATGTGAAGGGAACCTTTACCTTTAGTTTTACTGTTACCTGGGAGAAGTTTTAATATGTTAGTCCTGAATAAATGAGTAAGATCCTTGGTACTGTTTTGGTCCAACCACCTATACATTAGATCCATTCTAGTTCTGGTTGATTAACAACTCCTCTGGGATGATGGGAGAATTGCATCTATTCTGGCTCTACTTATCTCTCAGTATCTGTCAATACTCCCAATTATAACATTGGGGATTCAAGAAGTGGGAAACATTGTGCTATAGTGGTTTTATTTGCTTCAGGGCTGGTTGTAATCAGTGCTGTTGATCTCAAGAAGTAATCTAACCCTATATTTCAGCTTGAATGGGTACCTCAGAGCTCTACTCTCTCCTCATTCCTTTTAACATCTACAGGATGGCAGTGGCAGAGATAATTCAGTGGCATAGGATGTTGTATTATTAATAATTTTGCCTCTAAGAGAACAAGTGAAGCTATTCTACTCCAGTGCCTGGAGGCTGTGAATGCCTGAATGGGGTGTGGGGGAGCTTTAATTCAACCCTATCAAGATTTAATGCTGTAAGCTTGAAGTTTCCTGGATCACAGAACTGGATATTTTCCATTCTTGGTTCTATGGAATGCACTTTCTCACACAGACTTAGTGTACAATCTGGGGATTCTCTCAAATCTTGCTCAAAGAGCAGGTGGTTGTAGAGATTAGGTTTTGACAATTTTGTATTGTGCATTACTTCTCTGGATTAGGACATCTTGCTTGTTATCATTCATGTGCTCATCACCTCTTCCACTACATGGAACTGCCCTGAACCTCATAAAAACTACAACTTGATATGAATGCAACAGTGCAGGTAATTATAAGTGCACCTCAGCTAATATAACATTGCTACATTACAAGCTATACATTCCAGGTTTAATTCAAGGTGCTATATCTTTCGTGGAACAGGACTTGATTATTTGCATAGCTTCATCTCCCTAAGGACTTTTGTTGTCCCACCCTAATAATATGAGCATGGTTTGGGTCCCATATCTGAAACAGTGACATCTAATGGGAATCATATTCCTTCTCAGTGCCAGTGCCTTCCTTTCAGAATGATCTCTAGCCCATTCCTATCCTACCTCCTGATATTCACTTAGTTCCAACCTTCCTGGCTTTTAAGAAGACTATAAAAATGTGGCAATTTCCACAGGCATTGCAACCAAGATAAGTAATATTGTAAGCCACCCAGAGTTATCTTATGTAAGATGAGCAGCTAATAAATTTTACAAACAAATAAATAAATACCCATCAGATAACAAATATGTATTAGTAATTATTGCTATTACGCTTCCTGGTGATTTTATTTTCATTGTTTTTAAGCCTTCCAGAACCACATAGTTTGAGATGGGTAGTCACGTAAATAAATAAATTTATGTTTCTGAATCAAATAGAAAAAAATGTCTATATAGACATAGATGTCTATTTCTAGATAACAAGATATATTAAATCAATTAAAATACATTTTATTCTTTTATATTAATTAAAAGTCCATTTTTATTCAGTTCTTCTTAAAAGTGAAGAGTGTTCTCTCTTTACTCAGAAAGCAACACAACCTGTCTTTTAATATAACATGCATTGTTATTTCAACTATTGAAGGTCTTACTGACCTTTTCCTCTTAGAAGCACAGACTGATAATATGCAAACAGACAGGATGGAACATTTTTAAAAATTTCTATGTGCTTGGATGCACAAGTCCTGTGCAGGTCTATTAGGAAAACAATGGGAATGGAGGAGGGATTTCTCCAGATAACAATGTGAAGGGACACAAACAGAGGAACAAGAAAATTCAGTATGAAAAAAGGAGAGAGAGAGAGAGAGAGAGAGAGAGAGAGAGAGAGAGAGAGGTCAAATGAATATTATGTCCAAGAATATTTAAAAAGTCCTGTTTTATACAGTTATATACTAATACACACACAGGACTGATAGGATTGTAGACATACATCATGCCATAGGTTCAGTGCCCTGCTTGGAAAGATATTTGAGAATTGATTATAGTTCTAAGCACAACTGGAAACCTTTCCCTTATAAAGATCTCCAACCATGAATAAAATAGTAAAACAAAATCAAATCAAATCAAACCTTTATTGTCAATGCATAACGTGTACAATGAAATTGAATTTTATATCAATTGGTTAATATCTTTGGTTGATAAAAGCACACAACTGGATAATTAGCCTTGGCTTCACTAAGATATTTTACTACTTATCAAAACTATGGAAATCCTTTAGAGCAGGGCTGTAAAACTCCCGGTCCCTGGACTGGATTTGTCATGCGCTGGCCACACCCATGTCAGGTTTAGTGAAAGGGGGAAAAGTCCTGATATGTCATGTGACGATGCTGTGACAACGTGAGTTTGACAGCCCTGCTTTAGAGTGTCTGGCAACACACAGGAGCACAGGTGAAGCAGTAGCTTTTGAATCATTAAAATAATATCTTTTCCAAATTCATTTCTTAAGCTGTGCTCAGTTGCATCTGCATGTGCTGTAAATGTATGCTAGTAATGGTACTAATGCAGTACTTTTTATAAGGAAACCTATAAAAACAGCACAGTTGCACCTTATGAAGCACTGCATGAGCCTGGGAAAAGATAAGTATACTTTAATCATTCATAGAGAAATATATGTGATGCCCTTTTTGAAGGATTTACACACATCTTATTTTTTTTCCTTCTGAAACTCAACTTGTGTTACAAAAGAAACCATGATATAGTGCTGAATAATACACAGAACGGATGTGACTTTGAATCATGCTATCAAAGCAGATTCATAAAAGCTGAATAGGAATGGGAGCTGCCTCAAGTAATGAATTGAATCAGTTTGGAGATGTGATGACTTTTGTGTTGCTTCTAAATTTTTTGCAAAAAAATTTCCTATATTGCAATTTCAATCCTAAAAAAATGAAATCATGGGGGTAGGGATAAGGATATTGATTGGGTTCTCTGACATTGGCATGAGAAGCCAGTCATGAGATTTATCACCTCCTTGAATATTCTAGAAGAATTTTTGAGGTTAAAATTAGTATTTATCCACTTTTCCAGCTCTTACTTTTTTCATGTGGCCTCATATAAACACTAACTTTATTCTTTCTTATGCTAATGCAACATTTTCATGCTGCTCCTTCAGATACAGCTGGAGTTTTAGTTCTCAATATTCCAAATACAGGCTCAAGATTGAGCTTTGTAATTTGTAATGGGGCAGATTGAATATTCTTGGCAATGAATGGGTGCCAGGCAGGGGTGGGTTCTACTTACCTCTCCTACCGGTTCTAAAGGTGCACGCGCTTTGTGCATGGTCGGGGTGCACAGAGTGCGTGTCCAGTGTGTGCGCGCGCTTTGCGCACATGTGCACTGGACGGGCACTCCTGTGCATGCACAGAAGCTTTTTTTGACAAAAGTCCCCAAAAAAGTTTTCTGTGCATGCGTGCTAGCACACTCCACGCGCTCTGCACACTGGCAGGTAAGTACAGGTGCGCGGGAGGGTGGCAGTCCGGAACGCGGAGACATCATGGCATTACCGCTACCGGATCACGCGAACCAGACCAAACCGGGGGCAACCCACCACTGGTGCCAGGCTAATATTTTCAGGCACTGATCAAAACGTCTACAGCTCTAAAAACAGAAGTGGAACTGATAAGGTTATAAGTGTTACTTTTACTGTATCAACAAATTCTCCTAACTATGCTAAACCAGCTAGCAGTACCTGAGCACACTTGTAAATGGATCATAAGCTTCCTAACAGACAGGAAGCAGCAGGTGA
>JANHFM010004365.1:59579-70715 GCA_032468115.1 Grayia smithii
TTAATCAGTGGAACAACTTGCCTCCAGAAGTTGTGAATGCTCCAACACTGGAAGTTTTTAAGAAGAGGTTGGATAACTATTTGTCTGAAGTGGTGCAGGGTATCCTGTCTAAGCAGGGGGTTGTCTAGAAGACGTCCAAGGTCCCTTCCAATTCTGTTATTTTACTCTAAAATAAATCAGAATTGATTTTCCCCCCTCTTGCACCTTACTCTCTTTCCCAATTTTTGGCATTCTATAACCTCATTTGCTTTTTATTTTTAATTTTTATTCAAACAAATAGCAAACAACAAAGATACAATATATACAAATAGTCTCATTTGTACAATTATTCCATAGTGGACATCTCTTTTTCTTAAACTTTCCCCATATATCTATCATTAATCATAATAATCATAATCATTTGCTTTTTAAATTGTGTCACTTTTCTATTTCTCTCATTTAATTTTCTCAAGTTTTGTTTGTATGTGTATTTTATCCTAGAATAAACTTTAATTTAAAAAAATACTTTAAGAAAATGGGTATTGCTTTAGTATACAGAGAGAGAAACAAGCTACAAAAGAAAAGAAAAAACTATCAACAACAAAGGAAAATTGATGAAATCTCTCTTTCTCTCTCAGTTTTTAAGCAAGACTTTAAACATTGACCACATGGAATAATCTTGATCAATTGCCATTTATGTTAAACAGCCAGTTCATGAAGAGAGAGTGAATGCATGTCATTAGTCTTGAGACCATAAATTCAAAGGGATGCTGTCTCTTAACTGTCTTTAAGGCATTTTCTCTAAAGGGATTAAATGGTAACAAATTCCTATCATCTGGTTCAGTATTCTTACATCATTTTACACTTTCAGGGTAAAAGAGTTGATGGCTACATCTTTATATCACATTCTCTACCGTAGCCAACAAAAGTGTGGGAAAATCCTGTTATTTTTCTTTTCTCAAGGTCTTCAATTTGCAAATTATTAACAAGGTTGTGGGGTTTTTTTTGCAAATAATTAATAGTATCTTAACAATGCAATGCATTTTAATATACAAGCAGTGTAGCTTTGGAATAATCCAAACTAAATTTAAATGCTGATAAATTATTCAGAAGTTTTTAAGTACTGCTAACTCATGTGGACCAAACTATAAACTCAGGCTAGAAGCTAGGAAACTGTGAGTCCTGTTTTAGGCATGTGAGTCCTGTGAAACTGTGAGTCCTGTTTTAGGCATGAAAATCAGCTGGGAGACTTTGAAATTAAGAGGAAGAAGAAATATTAGGTATATTAGTTGCCTTAGGTTATTTATAAAAATAATAAAGCTGGATTTAACAGAAAACTATGTTTAACTGATGATATTCCCTTTTCACAGATTTAGATAGTCCACATTCCTTTGCAATAATTAAAATGGTTTAACTGGCAGCTAATTTATAGGATTAATACTATTAATCCATGAAAAAATGTAGGTTTCAGTTTAAGCTTTCAATGTAAACTGGGATTAAAATTAATACATAACTGCTTGATATTAACTGCTTGATGTGATTTTTGAAGTTGAAAAATTGGATTCCATGAAGACAAATATGTTGAAATATATCCCCGCTGATAAAAACTGAAAATAGGAAAGTTAAAACCCCCATCACCATGTGGCAAAAGAAACAGAACTACAGATGATACAGGATAAATCAGACAAGATGGGTAGCAAAATAAAATTCAAATTGGCGATTTGAAATTTAAAGACAATAAGATTTGATTAGAACTGATTCAAAATTTAAGTCTCTAAAGATGTCCCTGTAGGCTATAATGGGGAAATATTAATAAATACCTACAACCCTATATCGATTTCAGCCCAATAGTTTCAAGGGTTTCCCTGAAATAAATATTTGCTTCATTCCTCTTAAGACCAAGTTTTTAGCCAATATCTTTTGAAGAGATTGGGTCAAATCAGTACAAAACGAGTCTTACTCTAAGATCTTTCAAAAATAAGATTTTTATTAAAGATGGGAGAATATAGTATTCTCTAACAGTCTTTCTAGGCTGGTTCATTTGTTAGAATAATCCATTGGCAAAGTTGGCCTTCTATTTTCTCATTCTTTTCATTGTATGAGGTCATTTCATACAGATCAGGATATTTTATTAATATTACATATAAAACATATTATCAAATGAAAAAGATAGTTTACTTCCTGTTAAACCATTGCATGTAATACAAATTATCTCACACATGGGCAATGAATAAATCTGTGAAAAGTACAGATTTCTCCTTCCAAGCAAAGTTCCCTAAAAATATTCTAAGGAAAAAAGTGAGAGATTTAAACAGTAGAGGAACATTTCTACCTATCAATTGAGTCCTTTGCGCTCTTTTAACCTTTGTTATTTTCTTGCAGACATTTCCTTACCCACAAGGTAACTTAATCAGTGCACTGATGATGTTACCTAGTTGGGTGATGAAAGGTCTGCAAGCAAACAACCAAACACAGAGATCCCCAAGGTACTCACAGTTCAATCCTGATCTACAGATATTGTCTTTTGTTGAAACTCATATCAGTAGCAGAAAGTCCATCATGCTATTGCTATGCAGTTCCTTCCTCTTTGTCCATATGAGGAAGGAATACACTAATAAAGTTTGAGAGTTTGCAAATCAAACATTACTGCATCTGAGTATCAGCTTTGAAACTCTCCTAAATTATTCAGTAGGAAATTATTGAATAATTTCAAATTGATTCCATTTTGATGTTTCAGATTAATCTCACTTTTTTTTTATTTAAAGAGGCAATTAAAAGGGATGATTCAGTGGAATCTCCTTTGAATCAAATCACCTATTTCAAACATTGCGCACACACACCCAGACTATTTGCATCATTCTGAGCAACTAAACTCATAAGCACCAACATGATTTTCCACAGCTCCTTCTTCCACAGTTGTTCTCTCTTGTGTTGTGTATCTTTCAGAATATAAAGCAGGAGGTAGAAATTTGGCCAATCATTATTTATTTGAAAACCATCCTGGGAGACTTGGGGATGAGGCTGGGAGTTAAAACTCAGATTAAAATGCTTTAAATAAATCAGGAAGATGATTTCAGGTGCCAGGAAAGAACAATGAATTGTTATTTAATTTACCACTGCATTTTTCTTGCTATGGAACAGGAAAGATTCTAATCCAGCCTTAAATCATATGCACCTTAATATACTTGTTGTAGGGCAGAAAGGAGGATATGCTGCTGTGCCTTAAGCAATAAACTCTTTTGGGCCAATCCTGCTCACTAAACTGTATACGAATTACTTCTGGCTATACACGTTCAGAATCATGCCGCATAATATCTATCGCTGAATACAAAATGTAAACTGAGAATTGCATGCGTGTTATGCCAAGCGGGAGCTGTTGGTGATTAAAAAATAAAGACATAAAAGACAGAACAGTAAACCAATTTACTCACAGTCAGAAAATTCTTTATCTTTTTAGAATTAAAAAAAAGTTGCACTCTTCATATTGTTAAATAATAGCAGCCACAGTATTTACCATTGTGACTGTGATTACTTTACGAACATATGTATCTTCATTTCAGCAAAGAATTTGGATAAATAACCTATGGAGTTCAGATAAGTAAGCTAGTTACGTGCGGGATGGATAGCTTCCTGTTTAGGTGGATTAACAGGTAGTTAAGGAGTATCACTGAGGGATTAGACCTGATATTTTTCCAGTTACAGTTATCCAACCTTCCAGAGTGGGGAGGCAGGGATATTACGGATCTCCTCTCCTAAAGAAGCCTATCTAGTGAGACCAAGGAGAACCTGATGATGTCCTTGTGGAACATCACCCCAAGAGAAATAAAATGGACCCCCCCCTTTCAAAAGGCACTGAAGATACAGTTTTGCCAGCAGGCTCAGGGACCCCTGGATGATATAGATCCCATCAAGGGTTTGGTTTCATTGTTGACACCATGGAAGTGGAGGTTTATTGGGTTTTATATTGGTGTTTAATTTCTGTCAGCTGCCCAGAGCAGGGGTGGGTTCTACTTACCTTTACTACTGGTTCTCTTCATGCATGTGCTTTGTGAATGCGGGCTCCGCGCATGCGCAGTAACAACTCTCCTGGCATAGAGCTTGAAACAAGCACTCTGCGCATGCACAGAGCAGTTTAGCCCAGCTGATGGGCACTTTTTAGTGGATTGCCGCACCTCAGCTGGGCTAAACTAAAGGAGAAATAAAGGAGAAACTTAAGTACGGGTGGGCAGGTGGGCCCAGCTCCCGGCCGCAGAGAACCGGTTCGGTGACATCACACTGTCACCGCTACCGGCTCACGCGAACCGGGCCGAACCGGGAGCAACCCACCACTGGTTATGTTATATAACAAATGTGGCAAACCCTTTCCAGTGCTTTGTCTTTTCCCTTTTAGCATTGAACCTACAGCGGGCTGCACAGTTTATGGATTGTAATTTTAGTATAGTTAGACCATGTATAATTGACAGACTGGATTTTATTATAGATTTTATTGTTTTAGTTGTTATTATTTTATATAAGAATTTTTAATTGTATATTTACTGAGCATTTTATGTGTTCTGGTCTCTGGTCTAAGACTGTAATAAACCGGTTGATTGATAGATTGATTGATCACATGACCATTGGGAGTCTGCAATGATCGTAAGTGTAAAAATAGTCTTAAGTCACTTTTTTTCACTGCCATTGTAGGTTTGAACAGTCACTAAATGAACTGTTGTAAGTCAAGGACTACCTGTATCTATGTATTCTAAGCACTCTACCACCAGGACCTTTGCCATATTTAGCCTGGCAAGGCTGGAGGGGCGCCATACACCCGTTTATCCTCTGAGCAGTGGTAGAGTTCAAATTTTTTTTACTAGTGGTTGTCGAGCCCAGCTTGCCTCCACACGTCTTGATGGACGAAGACAAGATGGGGAGGGCAGCAAGCAACGAAGAACTCACGCACCAAGAGCAGGGGGACATATCACAGGTGTTGGTGATGGGAGCCGGTCGGGATCAGGGTGGCACGGTGGCAATTGGTGGAGGAGGCAGCCGGTAGACTTCCTGATTGACATGCCAATTCCTGGTTGGAAGGCGACGGTGCGCTTGGCTGTGACGTAATGGTAACCAGACCAGGATCGCCCCATTGGCAGATCAATCAGCGCTGTATTTAAAAAGGCGTTGAGAGGCAGACGCTCTCAACGCTGACTTTATTTGTACCAGTACTTCGAGCGGCAGCGAGTAAAGACGACTAGCTCTACAATCTTGTGGTTTCTAGTTTCTTACACATCGCTGTCTGAGTTGAGCCGACAGTGGTTCTGTGGGCGTGGCTTGTGGGCGTGGTGTGGCTTGGTGGGCATGGCTTGGTGGGCCTGGCAGGGGAAGGATACTACAAAATCTCCATTCCCACCCCACTCCAGGGGAAAGATACTGCAAAATCCCCATTCCCTCCCCACTTCTGGGGGAAGGATATTGCAAAATCTCCATTCTCACCCCACTCTGGGGCCAGCCAGAGGTGGTATTTGCCGGTTCTCCGAACTGCTCAAAATTTCTGCTACTGGTTCCCCAGAACTGGTCAGAACCTGCTGGATTTCGCCCCTGGTATAGACAGGCAAATAATTATGCAACCAGGGTATTCTTGTCACCCATAATATAGCCAGTGCGGATTGCATATATAGAAATTTAAACTGCAGGGCGGTCAATTTCTGGATTATGGAAATGCTATTTGTAGGAGCTGAAAATAGTTCTCTGCAAACTCTGATCATTCAAGCACCTATTTCTTACCCAAATAATTTCATACATGGCTAAATTGGGCTTAACTTGGGATCAGAGACTGAACTTTTGCTATTTAAATTTGAATAGTTTTTATGAGAAAAAGAGAGAGTGGAAAGAAAAGGAATGCGCAGGATACAGGAGCAAAATGTACTCTCTTTGTGCCTTTGCTTCTGATAGGAAACATTACATTATTTTAAAGATCACTACCTCTCATGTAAATTGGGTAAAGCAGAAGAAGCTGTGTAGCTTAAAGGAGATGCCATTTCTTTAAGGAACAGCTTCCAGACCTTTCCAGTGTCTTTATTTTATTTATTAATTTATTTTTCAGACTTTTATGCTGCCCAACTCCCAGAGGACTCTGGGCAGCTCACAACAAATATATCAACAGTACAATTATAAAAAAGCATTATAAAAATTTAAAAACAAGTTAAAACAGTAAAATCATAGAACACTCATATCCCGTCTGGGGCCGGTTCTCACTAAGTCACAATAGCGAGATCAACGGCCCCATGCCTGCCTGAAAAGCTAAGTTTTAACAGCTTTGCGGAAGGCCAGTAGGGTGGAGGCAGTCTGGACCTCAGGAGGTAGTTGGTTCAGAGAGCCGGAGCAGCCACGAGAAGGCCCTTTCCTGCGGGTCCGCCAGCTGACATTGTTTAGCTGACGGAACCCGGAGGAGACCGACCCTGTGGGATCTTACCGGTTGCAGGGAGATGCAGGGTAGGAGGTGATTTTGGAGATAACCTTGTCCTATAAATACATACATTTTGGAGTCCTTTGTGATCGTAAGTTGAGGGTTACCTGTACTATAAAGAATATCTTCTAAGTTATCTTGGAGGTTGACATCCTTACTTTACAGAGTTTTAATATACTCCTCCCATCAGTTTGTTTTATTTGAATTGGTTTGAATCCACTGGCATCCTTCAATTTGAAGTTGGAAATTCCTTCCATCTTTGGAGATCTTTTGGAGTTTGGTTCTTGATCCCCCACCCCCATTTCTGCTTCCATCTTTAAAGTTTTTACAGATGTTGAGTGTCATCCAGCAGAGGGGCCAATCATCTGACGTTATACCAGCAACCTTGTTTATCCATGTGATTTCTTTGGCAAAATATAAAACTTCATGCAATTTGCTTTGCCTGATAACAGTATGAAATGATGCCTTTTTCTTCACTTAAAGTGTGATCACCCATCTCCAGCACCTTCCTATATTGCTGATGCCAAATTCAGGTATCTGCTTGCTTTAGCTGAGCAGCTGGAGTGACCTTCACATCTTGAGTGACCTTGCTGGGATTATATACTCTTGGCATACAGTCTCAAAATTGTCTGCTCATCACTCCCAGGAACAGAATAGCAGGACTTATGGGGAGGGGTTTTATTTTTGCTGGGAGTCATCAAAACAGCTACAAATAGACATACAAAGCACTGTCTGTATTCACATCTGTGTCCGCATTTGCACAGTCTCAGAAGTCTGGGAGCTGCAGTCCCAGCATGTATGGAGAATCCCCAAGTTGAACTAAAGATTGCTTACTCCCTTTTTAAAAAGGATCTTCATGCGGGTTTCAAACAGCTTAATCTGGAACAATACAAACCTTGGTCTTATCTAAGCCATCATCTTCCATAGAAACAATTCTAATTGGCTTTTCATACACTTTCAGTGCATTTCTTCACACGGTCTGCATATAGCCAGGCAGCAATTGTAATTAACTACAGAGATGCAAAGACCCAAAATATGTGACTAGTGTAAGATCCGTGCCAATTTGGTGATATTTAATTATACATAATGGGGAAATATTACATTTCAGAATTGGAAGGGAATGGAGCATATGCCAAGTCTCATCTCCTCTGTGGCTCCAAAGAAGATAAGTGACCCCTATTTAATTTTGGACTAAGATGGCATTATTAAGGTCATACTGAAGACTCAAATTAGAAAAAGCTATCTCAAGTACTAGCGAGCTTACACAATAGATGCAACCTATACACAATTGTCAGGGCGTCCTCATCTATTTTTTCCAGAATAGTCTCTCGACCTAGTTTCTTCCATATTTGTTGGATGACAGTTTCCAGAATTATTAACTGTATGAGAATGTCCTTCTGATACTTCTGAAAAGATAACTTTGGAGAAGATTGATCCAGAGATATTTAAAAATACCCGGTTCTTCTGTTTGTTTGTTTTTAAATGAAAATTTCTCTTTTGTTCTTCCCTCTTCTCTTTTAATATCCTATGATCTTCCTCTCCTAAATGCACCAAGACAAATTCCTTGTGTGTCCAATCATACTTGGCCAATAAAGAATTCTATTCTATTCTATTCTATTCTATTCTATTCTAAATGTGGGGCTGTTGCAAAGATGCAGCTCAAATCCACTGTGAACCATTGCTGCATAAAATCCTCACTTTTATGAAGAAAAAGAGGTCAAAGGAAGATAACTGGCAAAAGACTAGTAGCCAGCATAGAAAAGCTGATATGTTCCCCATAGACAGATAAAGCATCAAGATCTTAATGTGAACCAGAAGGCTCCTAATTCCTTTATTTTATTTTATTATTTTATTTTATATTTTATATTATTTTAAAAAGGAAGATCTTTTATGTTTATAACATATCATGCAGATTATGTTTGAGAAGGACTAGGTCTGGTAAATGCTTGTTCTACAATAACCAGTTTGGCCATTGGGGTGGAATTTTGCTTTGTACTTTTTCCACTGTTCATCTAACTGGATCTCACTGGTTCATATTTTTTTCAAAGCAATGCTTCAAGAAGATATGTGAGAGCAGCATTCCAGAAACTCTATTTAGGCCAGCTTTGTTCTCAACAAAGCTTTGTGTTGGCCAGCCTAGCAAACAGATTGGCCTTGCTTCACTATGAGCATACCGTAATTTTGCAGAATTACAGTGCAATTTTTTGTTTGCTTCTCTGAAGGAAGGGCTTCAAATGGCCTTACTTCCCTGGATGGATAGGTTGACAGCCTAAAATATGCCATGCTTCTGTGACAGGTTCCTACAGCCAGAACATCAGCTGTTGCCACTGAATTAAAAGAACTTTGGATTCTTTCAATAAAGACAAAGATAACGTCATATTTAGCTTTTTCTATAATTGACTGCTAAGTATGAAGTGGAGAAATTGCTTCCTTTAATTAATTAATTAATTAATTAATTTAATCTAATTTCTATGTCGCCCTTCTCCCGAAGAACTCAGGGCAGCTCACAATAAAAACATAGAAAATATAAAAACATACACAATATAGACAAACAACATAAAACACTACAAGAATTAAAAGGGGCAATAATAAAAGTTAAGAATTTAACAATTTAAAAGCTATTACAAAAATAATTTTAAAATAGTCAACCATAGCCTGCTTGGTAAAAAAGCCACGTCTTCAGGTTGCAGCGGAAGGAGCGAAGGTCTGGGGCGGTCCAAAGTTCCACGGGTAGGTCATTCCACAGGGTCGGTGCTCCCTCAGGGAAAGCTCTCCCCCTGGGCACCGCCAGCCAACATTGTCCAACCCTATGAGAGCAGACCGGGCACTGGGAGGATCCAAGGTCCCCCTGGTCATGGCCATCAGATCTAAGGACAGCCACAAATCCAGGAGGACACCTAAGTTGTGAGCCCTTTCCGAGGGGGGCAAAGTCTCACCCCCAATCAAGATCGATGGAACCTCTTGGCTCGAGATGCAGATATCCACAGCCACTCGGTCTTGGAGGGATTGAGCCTAACCCTGTTCCTCCCCATCCAGACCTGCACCACCTCCAGGCACCGGGACATCACTGCAAGGGCATCACTGGGTTGGTCCGGAGTGGAGATGTACAGCTGGGTATCATCAGCATACTGATGATACCTCACCCCGAAACCATGAATGATCTCACCCAGCAGCTTCATATAGACATTAAATAGGAGGGAGGAAAGGACTGACTCCTGAGGTACCCCACAAGTGAGAGGCCTCGGGTTCAATCTCTGTCCCCCCCGTCAAATCGACTGCGAACGGCCCAGAGGTAGGACAAGAACCACTGCAAAACAGTGCCTCCCACCCCCAATCCCTGGAGCTGTCGCAGTAGGATACCATGGTCGATGGTATCAAAAGCCGCTGAGAGGTCAAGTAGGGCCAGGACAGAGGAATAACCACTGTCCCGAGCCTGCCAGAGATCATTCACCAGAGCGACCAATGCTGTTTCCATGCTGTTCCCGGGCCTGAAACCGGATTGGTATGGGTAATCCGCTTCATCCAGGAATTGAGGAAGCTGATGTGCCACCATGGTCTCAACAACCTAGGCAGAATTTGCCTAATTCTGCTCTTTTGTGTATTTCAGAAGGCTTTGTTCTCAAAACTGCCATTTTTAAATAATGACAGGAGGCAGAACTGTTTGGGTTTCCCTCATACATGGTTCATGTATTTTCATTTTGACTCATAACTGTATCCCTACTCTATCCTTAAAATATACCTAAGAAAGATGGTACTTTTTGCTGTTTGAGAATAAATGTTCATTTTTTAAAAATGAGCCAAGATGGCTCAATTCGGCTGAAACTCAATTGATTTTTTAAGGAATCATTTCTCTTTGTATTTGTTCCAATGAAAGAGTTACCAGGAAAAGCAACGAATGCACAATAATAACACCATCATCCCTTTATCATGCTCTACTCGTGGAAAGCTTAACAATATCAGTTATTAGAAAAATAATTGTCCTATTCAAAGGAGTAGGTAAACAAAAACCCAGTGCAAGTTTCATGTTTTGATTAATTTTAAAGTAACATAAAATGAATAGGTCTTTGTATGAATGATTGCAAATGAGAGACCAGGCAATGAGATCCTCTGCTAGCATCTGTAAGTGCAAAAAGTTGAAAACTTAATCAAAGATATTCTAGGTAGCGTGGGGAAAATGTTCTCCCTTCCGCTTCTTGATTTGAAGACATGTCAAGTGGCAAGTATGGTTGGTACAATGTGGTTTGCGTGGAGCTAAGAGTATCTGGAAAGCTCTTTGGTGCAAAATGTGGTAAGTAGCATATGCTAGTAGTGCTATCTAGCATATGATTTGATTGTGAGCCATCAAGGTGGTATCAACTCTTAGTGACCATACTGATAGACCTTCCCCAGAACTATCCATTCTCAACCTGTCCCCTCAGGTTTATTCATCTCCACTGTAACTGAGTACTTCCACCTTGCTGCTGGTCATCATTTTCTTTTCTTTTTTTTTTCTTTTCTTTCCTTTCCTTTTATTCCACTTTGCCCTACATTATGGCCTTCTCAAGGGATATCTGTATTTGCAACATATGTCCAAAATATCTAGTTCATGATATTCGGACCATGTTATAGCCATGCCTGAAAAGCCCCCAATGATTGTGATTATTCTTTTTTTTTTTTTTTTTTATTAAAAAAGTTTTATAAAAATTTTTACAATTAAATTTAAATTAAAAAAAAAATCC
>JANHFM010004368.1:44596-55855 GCA_032468115.1 Grayia smithii
GCAAATCAATAAAAGAATACTTACATTAATCCTGACTGCCTCCTTGAGTTATTGGGCCTAGTCCTCGATCTCCAACACAAACCATACTCAATGAGTAATGCTTAATGGTACTACGTCTACATGGAGGGAAGTAAGCAGTGGGGTACCACAAGATTCTGTCTTTGGCCCTTCAATATCTTCATAAACGACTTAGATGAGGGAATAGAAGGCAAACTCATCAAATTTGCAGATAAGCTTGAACCCTAGATGACAAACTCGAGTTCCAGATGGATCTTGACAGACTTGAACACTGGGCCTATCCAGAGGTGGGATTCACTTACCTTCCCTACCGGTTCGCAAATGTGATCGCGCAAGGCAGGGCAGGGCAGTAAGAACAAATGTATTTCATTTAAGTTTGTTCCTTACAAAGTCTGGGTGGAACTTGTAGCTGAGGGGTGGAAACTATATAGAAGATGGGATTATAGAGGAAAACAGTTTAATGTTTGCATAAGATACAGTACATGCATAGTTGTGATATATTTGCATAGGAGTTGGTAATTTGAAACTCATCCCAGATATTTTGCTTTCAATGGATAAACCACAGAGTCCAGAATAAATATTAGTAGATCCATTTAGATAACTTCATTGAAAACTCATATATTGATACATTGAAGTCACACATTGTACTACACAAAATAGTTTTAATTGTGTGAATTCTTACATGTGCTAAATCATAAGTCATGGTTTGCAAACTATAAAGATTGACACAGATAACATTCTACGTCAAACCCAAACAAACATGCAGTTGAATGCAATGTGAAATATAACTAACAAAAAGAGAGACTCTGTTTTATTCTTGGCTGAGTCTCATATTTGATTATAACACATTATTAGCCCTAGGACTACTCTTGTCTCATTAAGAATGTAAGAGCCAGGCTTTTGTTTGTGTTTTAGCACACATCTATGTTGCATTTAGTCCCAGTCATAATGAAAATTGTTGGGAAGCTGACTGAAAGCAAAGTTCTTTATTTTGATGGATGATGAACTTAGAATTAGCACAGAAGGTATTGTTCATTTGATTTTAAGGCTTATACTTTAAAAAAAAAGAATTAACAACAACTCTTTATTCATGTTTATATTGTACTTACTATAGAAGCTTTCAGTTTTAAAAAGCACTGTATAAATAATGTCCATCTGTATTAAGAATTGTGTTGACAGTCTCTGCTTATTTTCAATTGCCTTAAAAGCATTTTCAATCCCTCAGAAGCCTCTGACAACCTACCTTCTTTCCTTCCTTCCTTCCTTCCTTCCTTCCTTCCTTCCTTCCTTCCTTCCTTCCTTCCTTCCTTCCTTCCTTCCTTCCTTCTCCCCTTCTTCCCCCTTCATCTAGGACACAGCATTCTCTAGTTTTCTCACTGCTTTCAAAAACTGTCCTCTGACTAATGTATGCTCTTTCTTACAATGTTCTTTTCATCCTTCATTATTATTATAATTGGTTAAATGATGAATAGTAGTGTTAGCAGCATAAGGGGCAGGAGCCTTTATGAAATTGCAAGCTGTTTTTCCATTTTTTCTTATATTTGGAGTGCATAAGGATTACTATAAAAATGAACTCTAAAATGAACATTATAGAAGTAAGAAAGGGATGTCAAAAAGCTTTATATAATCATAATATATAAAGGATAATCTGAAACAAGATTCTGAGTCACTTGCATACTGTCAGGGAGAAAGTGTGTTTTCTTCACTAGCAATGGCAATGACTGCCAAGGTCAAATTAGTCCACAAGGTTTTAATAATGTTAGTCTTTTGTATGTTAGGTTCTATAGATAGCATTTCATGGTGGTAGAATACTTTGTAATCATATACTAGTAGTCCTCGACTTATGACCACAATTGAACCCCAAATTTCTATTGCTAAGCAAGGCAGTTGTTAAGTGAGTTTTGCCTCATTTTATAGTAATAAAAATAGCATTTTAGGCTTATATGCTACCCTATAGTGCTTTATAGCACTCTCTGGATGGTTTACAATGTAAGCATTATTTGCATTTTGCCCCCAACAATCTGGGTTCTCATTTTACCAACCTCAGAAGAATGGAAGACTGAGTCAACCTTCAGTCTCATCAGGATCTAACTCCAGGCTACGGGCAGAGTTTGCTTGCAATACTGCACTTTTTAACCACTGCACCACCAGGGCTCCTTATGGCCTTTTTTGCCACAGTTGTTAAGTGAATCAATCAGTCATTAAGTGAATCTGGCTTCCCCCCATTGACTTTGCTTGTCAGAAGCCGGGACCATATGATATGACCCCGGGATAGTGCCATTATCATAAATACATGTCAGTTGCCAACCACCTGAATTTTGATCATGTGACTCTGGGGAAGCTGCAACAGTTGTAAGTGTGAAAACTGATCATAAGTCACTTATTTTAGTGCCATTGTAGCTTCCCACAGTCACTAAATGAATGGCTGTAAGTCAAGGACTATCTGTAGGGGATTGTTATGGATTTTTTGTATGTAGCCGGATATACTGTAATCTGGTATTACACTGAAATTACACGGATAGTCTCACGAAAGCTTTCTACAGCCTGGTGGATTACAACTTCTATCTCAGTTAGCCAGTTGTGTTTTACTTTTATAGCTAAAGTGCATCAGATTGAAGAAAGCTGCATTACAACTAGAACAGCATAGTATTATTGTTAAAATACAGATAGTCCTCACATAACACACTTGTTTAATAATTGAAGTTAATATAACGTGGATCAAGGGATACTTATTACAAGTCCTTTTAGTTGCAGCCATTGTAGCTTCCTTATGGTCACATGGTCACAATTTGGGCATTTGGCAATTGGCTTGCTATTATGACTTTGCAGCACCCTGCGGTTACAGGATCTCATTTTTTGGTCATGCACTGCTGGCTTCCAACAAGCAAAGTCTATGGGGAAGCTGGGAGGTTACAAAAAGTGATAACGTGACCATGGAATGCTGTACCTGTATGAGACACTGATGATGGCAACCAGGACTGCTGGAACTGCTGTTGCAATTTGACATGGTCATATGACATCCTGCCTTACTAAGCAACAGGATGTAACAAAGTCCAAGTCCTAGTTACTGTCCGCAAATAAGGACTACCTGTAATGAAACAGCCTAAAATTTTGTCACAGCATGAATTCTTATTATTGCCTGGAAAAGTACTATATGATTAAATATATTATTTTTTGGATAATTCCTTTACTTTTTAGCTTATGCATATGGTCCAGTTTGGAGGAATGGAAATCTTTACAACATACAAAAGCATACTTGAGTTACAGTGTATTATTTTTAGTAGTATAGACTACTAAAGAGAGAAAATAAGTTGCTAGCAACTGCTTTTTACCAGTGATTTTTCACCCTATTATTCAGTACTATTCCATCAAGGTTATGGAAATGTTTAAATGAATGTAGTGATATTCAGACAACTATTTTAGCAGAGAGAGTAATTAAGAGAACGTGGACTGATTTTGAAGACTACATTTTAAATTGTGCATGCCATATTCAAGATGAGATATCATTACTTAAAATACTTGCTTTGTTGTAATATTTTTCTTCTTTTTATTACTGTTACCATTTATTAAATTTATATGCTGCTCATCCCACTGTCATGTGACTCTGGGTGGCCTATAACATCAGCCATGATGGTGCAGTGGTTAAAGTGCAGTATTGCAGTCAAACTCTGCTCAAAGCCTGGAGTTTGATCTTGATGAGGTTTAAGATTGCCTTTCATTCTTCTGAGGTTGGTAAAATGAGGACCCGGATTGTTGGGGGCAATATGGTGACATTGTAAAGCACAAGTGGTGGGTTTCAAATTTTTTTACTATTGGTTCTTCTGTGGGTGTGGCTTGGTGGGCATGGCAGGGGAAGAATACTGTAAAATCTCCATTCCCACCCCACTCCAGGGGAAGGTTACTGCAAAATCCCCATTTCTTCCTGATTAGCTGGGACTCAGGAAGAAGAAAATAGATGGGGTGGGGCCAGTCAGAGGTGGTATTTATCGGTTCTCCGAACTACTCAAAATTTCCACTACCGGTTCTCCAGAACTGGTCAGAACCTGCTGAAGCCCACCTCTGTAAAGCACCCAGAGAGTGCTGTAAAGTGCTATATGAGCTTAAATGCTATTTGTATTGCTATCATAAAAGCAGAAGTGCAAAACATTAAAAGATAACAAATTAACAGAAATTAGATAGTGAGGAACCAGAATTCAATGAGGTGAGGTCTTCCTAGACCAGGAGTCTCCAACCTTGGCAACTTTAAGACTTGTGGACTTCAACTCCCAGAAGCAAAGCAAAGCTGACTGAGGAATTCTGGGAGTTGAAGTCCACAAAGCTTAAAGTTGCCAAGGTTGGAGACCCCTGTCCACTAAACACCTCCAGCATAGAATGCTCTCATTGAGGCCCCAGGCCATTAAGATAGAGACAGATTTTAGTTTTTTTCAGAAGATGGAGAGGATGGAGATGGATCTCACCTAGAGGGGCATGATGTTCCAGTATCTGGTATTTTAGAAGTACTTATACTTTAATTTCAATTTCCAATAAGTATATCTGGGAATCACTCTACCAAAATTGTTGTATCTTTTTCTGAGGTTCTACACTGAACGTTATCTTTACTGCTGTCATCATTGTGTTAAAATACATCAAAGGTTCTGGACAACCATTTAAAAGACTTGTATAATATCTGCTTTATAATATAATATCAGAATTTTGAATTGAATATTGAAGAAAACACATAATTTGCTTCATTTCATGAGATCAGGACATCTGGGGTGTATTCATAATATGCAGGCTTTCACAAAAAATAATCTTCAGCTGAGAGATAAAGAATATGATTTCATTCATGCAGATGCATCAGAATTTTGGTGCAGGATGAGGCGTGAAATGTAGACATATGGATGTGCAATGATATGAGATGGGGAGGAGGGAAAATGCCTGTAGGTCTCTTGTTTGTTATTAACAGATCTAGAATCTCAAGCATATTACAACACAATACTATCATTTCAGACAAGAACAGCTTTCAGAAATGTTTTTTGGGTAAGCCCAACCAGGAATGTTCATTATCTCTATGAGCAAGAAGTAAGACCAGTGGTGGGTTGCCCCCGGTTTGGTCCGGTTCATGCGATCCGGTAGCGGTGACGCTGTGATGTCACTGAACTGGTTCTATGCGTCCCGGACCACCACCCCTGCACGCCCCTACTTACCGGGCCAGTCGTGGAGCGCGCAGAGCGCGCTTGCGCACATGCGCAGAAAACTTTTTTTGACCTTTTTTGGCAAAAAAAGCTGTGCATGCGCAGGAGCACCCGTTTGGCATGCGCACATGCCAGACGTGCGCTCTGCGCGCCCCGACCATGCGCAAAGCGCGTGCACCTTTAGAACCAGTAGGACAGGTAAGTAGAACCCACCCCTGAGTAAGACCTTTGTTTTGTTCCCTTCTTTTGAAATTTACAGTAGGATCCCAATAAGATTTGAAGACAAGATAATAAACAATCGTCAAACAGCTAATTTTATGTTGTGAAATAAAAGATTCGGATCAAGATTTTGCAAAATGCAAAGGAATGAGCTGAACTGGCAGTAACATGTTTTAAATTCTGTTTTCGAGGTAGTTACTTAATAACAGATTGGATTATAACATTTTACTGCTGAATTGCTTCTATGGAAAGAGCAGGACTTCCATAAGATTTGCAGAAATATCTTTCCTCTGATATAAATAGCAAAATACATTTTAAAGAAATAATTCATTAGTACGCAGCTTTTTAATAACATGAGATACGCATATAAAAATAATCTGTCCAGATCTATCACTTCTTGTTTTGATACTAAATATTTATTTTGTGAAGGAGAGTATGCAAAAACATTTGATCAATGGAGGGGAAATAATTTATGTAGATGGCAAATCTTAATTATTACTAAGACAAAGATGAAATCCTCTGAGACCTTGTCTTCTGGATGGCCAGAACCATCTTACTGAATTCGATATTTACAAATAGTAAAGTGCAAAAGAATTACAAAAATAAGATGAAGTACTAGAAGATCTGGCTGAATTCAAAAATCACACAAAAATTTTATCTAGAAATCCAGATACAGTGCCACAATGAACATGCTGCTATTATTCTACCAGTGGATATATGTTAATAGGGGAGGGATACAATTATGCTAAATTCTATTGTATCCTTTTAGTTCAACAGTGGAACTTTAGGCAGACTTGGACCAAGAGAAAGTCTAAAAGAAAGCTGCTCCTATGAAGAGGACATAGGGCAGTGTTGGCGAACCTTTTCGGCACCGAGTGTTGAAACGGGAGTGTACATGATACTTTTTGGCACTGAGTGCTGAAACAGGAGCTTGCGTCTGCTGGCCACCATGCTGGCAACCTGGCCTTCTGGTTTCTGGTTCGCCTGTGCATGTGCGTGTGTGTGTGAAGACCAACTGTCCGGTGCACATCCACTGATTCTGCCTTGCCTTTCAGGGGTCCTCGCGCCTCCCTGCCTGTCCACCTGGTTCCTGTCGGGGTGATGGGACATCCCCAATGACCCAGTTCTGCAGCCTCGGACAGGGAGAGAAAGTTGGGTGGTGAATGCTGTCTTCCTCTGCTGGAAAGCCAGAGCCCCTTCCCGGCCTCAAGGGTAAGGGATGTTGGTGTTCCCAGGCTTGGCTTGGGGACACAGCAGGTATGAGAGCCAGCGCTTATCCCTCGGTGGCGCCTTCCTGCTTCCTGGCCAGCCCAGCATGCCTCTTACCCCTCGGTGGCATCTCCAAGCTGCACTCTCCTCTGACTCTCCTGGGGCAGCTCGCCTCCCTGATGGCAGTTCCTCCTCCATTTCCTTCTGGCTGCTCCAGCGTCCTGGATGGAAGCAGCAGCACAAGAACTGCCAACACCCTCACCCCTCGTGGCAGCAGAAGCAGAGGGCAGGGTAGCCAGCGACCCAGCCATCAAATGCTGCTCTGCTGCCCCATGCACCCAAGCCAACCAGGCACTCTGGACTATGGCCGCACGTCAGTGCCATGGGCTGGAGAGCTGTGGCTGAGCAAAAGGCCCACTCAGGCGGGGAAGGAGGGAAGACCTGGCCCACCTATCCTGGCTGGCAGCTCCGCTCCCCTTGTTCTTCTGGGTTTCAGCATGCCAGCCAGCTGGTCTTCATGCATGCAGGAGCACCAGAAACCAAAAGAGCAGCCACCCAGCGTGCACGTGCATGCTGGGAAGATGATCTTCTGGTTTCCGGCCTGCACATGCGCACTGGTCAGCTGGTCATTGCGCATGCATGTGTGCCAGAAACTGCAAGGCCAGATGGCTGGTGCGCATGCGTGGGCCAGAAACTGGAAGATCATCTTCCCCATGCATGCATGCATACCGGGCTGCTGCTCTTTCAGTTTCTGGTGCTCCCGTGCATGTGAAGACCAGCTGGCTGGTACGCTGAAACCTGGCAGAGCAATGGGTGATGGTTCAGGTATAATAATATTAAAAGACTTAAGGGTCCACCATCATGGACATAGGGCATGGCCCATATCATTGCTTTCCTTTCAAGAGAAACACTGGATGTAGGTTTTATTCACTAAAACCAATGAAGTAATTCCACCAAAGGTAAATAAAGTTGCATTGGTTTATTGAGTCTCCTTTAAATTATGGTTCTAATCCATAACTCAATAACTCAGTGTGGCATTATAACTCCTGGCATTATACAATACACAGGTATCTCAAAAGAGAGAAATAAAGGATTGTAATGCTTGATTTTGAAATTTAATAAATTTAATAAAGATAAAAATAAAAAAAAATAAAAAAGGAGAGAGAAAAATAAAGAGCTTTATACAAATGTCATATAAGGTTTTAAAAATATCCCCAGGGACCTTGAAATGTTCTTGGAAGCCAACGATAAGCCTATTACCCTGCCTAATATTCTTATAAAAGAATGAGCTAGTTAAAGCTAGGGTATAATTCCACCAGTTAAAGAACAATACCAAGAGTAGCATACAGGATTTGAGATTAGTTATTACAAAACTGCAGTCGTTGAATCAAAAGGATACTTGCAAATGATTTTTACTGAGCTTGATTCAGCCAAGGTGCTAAATTGGTCCTCTCCATAGTTCCATAGGAAACATGCTAGACTAGAAGGCATGGAAGAAGGAAAATTGCTTCTCTTTGAATCAAGGTACTGTTTCTTTAAAAGACCATACTTCAGCCAAAGTATTGTAATGAAGAAATTGTGCTTTGAATAGGGAGTTTTACATAGTTAGCATGTATTTTTTATCCACACATATTGTGCACTTGGAGCTATCTGAGGTACTGAAAACAACTGGAACGTAGTTGGGCCTCTTGAGAAAAAGTATATTTGCTTTTAAGCCATACAGTCACCAAACAATGGACATAAATTGTTTATAACTGTAAAGATTTTACTGCTGCAGGCACTAATATTATGAAGTCATCTGATCTTTCCACAGATGCTCACATCAGTAGCCAAATACAAGTCTTTTCCCTGTCCCATTACGGAAGTTAGCCCATTCCTGTTAGATGCAGACTTATAAAGAGGTATGACATTAGAATCATTAGGTGTAATTTGAACAAATCCACAACAGGCTTTTACTAGAGCTTTGACCTATATGGGATGAGTTGTTGGATAAAGTGGTAATTAGATTTTAATGGGAGATGATCTCTGTAGATTTTTGTTGTTCCTAAAAAGAAAAATAGACAATTCCCAGCTTCTAACTCATACCACAGAATGTGTATTTTCTCCTTTCTTTGTGTCTCCTTAAAGGTAAAGGTTCCCCTCACACATATATGCTAGTCGTTCCCGACTCTAGAGGGTGGTGCTCATCTCCGTTTCAAAGTCGAGGAGCCAGCGCTGTCCAAAGACATCTCCATTTTCATGTGGCCAGCATGACTAAACGCCAAAGGCGCACAGAACACTGTTACCTTCCCAGCAAAGGTGGTCCCTATTTTTCTACTTGTATTGTTTATGTGCTTTTGAACTGCTAGGCTGGCAGAAGCTGGGACAAGTAATGGGAGCTCACCCTGTTACGCGGCACTAGAGATTCGAACTGCTGAACTGCCGACCTTTCGATTGACAAACTCAGCATCTTAGCCACTGAGCCACCATGTCCCTCTGTATCTACTTAGTGTAGTTTAAATTGGATGAAACACATCAACTATGGCTTGTTTCAGTTGCACTTTAAGGCAGTGCTTATAAAATTCTATCCAATTCCCTTTCGTATGTTCACTGCTCTTATATCCACTAGCCTGTTGAGTTGATGTGAGTTATATGACAAAGTGATATTACTACATGTGATAAAGAGACATAAGAAATCATTATGTATCAAGATGAGATTACTTTTGCAAAATAATACATAGTTTAAATGTAAAGGATGTGGATATATTCTTAAATAAAAACATTCTTAGAAGACCCCAAATCACATATTTGGATCTATATACAAATTTCACATACTAGTGTGGCTGAAGATACACTAGCGTTCCCCATGAAACACTTTAAAAAAAAACAAGAAACACAAAAACAAATATACTGTATCTGGTATTTCTTTTAATCTGTGTAAATTGGTTATTGCAGATGTAACAAAACAATTGCAATAAAACAGTTATGTGGACACTGTTTTAATCTTCAGCTGTGCCTCATCTGGAGTTAAGAGGAAAAATAATAATGTCAAATGCTCCATTTTAGAAGCTAATATAGAATCATTAATTCACTACCCTGTTGCCTGTTTCTTGTGGTAAACTCTGTGTGCTTTGCCCTTGCCCTTTATTTGGGGCCTCACATAATACTTACTCCTCTGCTTTCTGCTTTGATACTATTTGTAATAATGAAATTCAGCCAGCTAAATTGGATTTAGCGGATCTTACCAAGAAAAGGATACTTGAAATGCATGCATGCTGTTCTTGAAAACTCAGTTTGCCAGATTGGAAATTTGTGTAGGGAAAGATATATAATTATAATATAATTATTGCTATTAAAATGTAGACTACAAAAAATGAGAGCCAGTTTGATCTAATGGTTAAAGCACAAGGCTACAAAGTGGGAGACCATGAGTTAAGTCTAGCCTTAGCCATGAAAGCCAACTGGGTGACTTGGGGCCAGTCATTCTCTCTCAGCTCACCTCACCTAACAGGATTGTTGTTGTGGGGAAAGTACGAGGAGAAAGATGTGTTGGATATGTTCATCACCTTGACTTATTTGTAAAAATAATAAAGGCAGGATATATAGATAAATAAATAAATTTGGTTCTTGCCTTTGCTTCTATTCATTGGACAGCAGTTTTTTATGAACCTAACATGAACACGAGTGATAGCAGTTTAGAAATAACATTGATATTAATGCTGCTATTATAGAAGTTGCTGCATATGCAGAAGTGCAATGAGGGATACACCTTGTAACACACAGTTGTGTGTATAATATTACTGAAAGAGCATTCAAATTTACATGGCTCATTCATGTATAATTGTATTGTCTTGCCTTAGATCTCCTCCCTCCACCAGCTGATTAAAACTATTCCCAGGATTATTGTACGTATTTCTATTGAGGAGTAGCTTTAGGTTCAGTGGGAATAGGTAGTTTATTGAAAGAATGAATGCAATATTTATCTAAATATTCAATATCCAAGGTCATCTTATTCACAAAATTCCCACTTTTGGCAGTGTTAGGTGTGGCTGCCTCCCAGTTCCACTGTTGTTTAAGTTATACATTACACTGATTGCTAACCTGGACAATTTAGACTACCATCCACCAAAATGTAAACATAGGAATACTTCTACATATGGATAGTATAGTATTCTCTCTCAAACTTTGGTAGGTTCGAGAAGACATTATATATTTTTGTTTCCTAATGTGATAAACATTTTTTTAAGATCAATTATGATAAAACTAAACTAACGGTATTTACAAAAAGGTCAAGGATGCAAAACAGGTCACTAAATGGGCATAGTAATATTTTACAGATTCCTTGGGGTAGACTTCCAGGAATAGAGGAGAAGATGCACCCATAGAGATTATATGACACAAAATGCATCTAAATAAGCATTGACCATCTACACCTTTTATAATTCCAAGTTTGTCCTATCTGCAATAAAAATCAGCAAAAATTAAGTAAAGGTAAATGTTCCCTTTGCACATATGTGCTAGTCCTTCCTGACTCTAGGGGGCATCTCCATTTCAAAGCCGAAGAGTCAGCACTGTCTGAAGACGTCTCCATGGTCATGTGGCCGGCATGACTAAATGCCAAAGGTGCATGGAACGCTGTTACCTTCCCACCAAAGGTGGT
>JANHFM010004368.1:60607-71585 GCA_032468115.1 Grayia smithii
AGCCAGATTGATTAAAAAGCCAAGTCTTCAGATCGCGGCGAAAGGAGCGGAGGTCAGGCGAGGTCCGGAGGTCGGTGTGGTGGTGACCCCCAACTATAAAATTATTTTTGTTGCTACTTTATAACTGTAATTTTGCTACTCTACACATGTGACTGGTCTGCATAAGCACATTATGGTGCCAACCCCATCACATACACTTGTATTTGTATGGGGTGTATGTGATGGAGTTGGCGCAATGATGTCATCACACCGGGTACTTGTATGTGGGTGGATCTGCATGGAGATGGAGGAGCGGTATCTCAGTTCCTAAATATGTGTTTTACGATGGTCTTAGGTGACCCCTGTGAAAGGGTTTTTCGACTCCCAAAGGGATCCCGACCGACCGACAGGTTGAGAATCACTGAGCTAGAGGATAGTATTCACTTGTATTGTGATAACCATAGTAAGAATGCATTTTAAAATAAACCAACTAAAAGTTCATCTTTTCCTTGCAATAATTAGGTTATAATTTATACCAGCATTTCTATCTCTACAGATATTCACTTGAATTGATGCTTCCAAACTATCTTCACTCTCCCTCAGCTTTCCTAACATGAAGTTCTACTAGATGCTTGCCCGTTTAGGAGCTGGTTTCTGTTTCAGATGTATGTGTATAACAGAGGGGTCTTCAGGTCCCTCTAAGATTAGCTCATTACTGGCCAATAATGGACCAATGGGATTCTTAGGAGGGGGAAGGAATATTGTGTATTTTTGCCACTTCACTTTGAGATATAGACATAAAAGAATCTAATAAACAGAACAGGAAAAGTTCCTGTCTCAGACTGGGAATGCTTTTTTTTTGTAACAAGCAGTAAGGAATTCAAGAGGTAGGTTCTTTAAAAAGAAGGAGCTTCAGATAGATATCCATTATATAAGTCTAAGTGCTATTGCTATTGCTATCCACATGGACAAGTGGCAAGCTTACTCACAGATTTTCCTTCTGAGCAGTTGATAACTGCAAGCAGGGTGGATAAAAATCGATGTTTTTTTAAAAAAATAAAAAACCCCAGATTTTTCAAAATTTAAACCATTGTTTTTATTTAAATCAGATTTTTATTTAAATAGGATTTTTTTTATTTTTATGAAATTTAGTTTTTAAAATGCTTTTGGAGTAAAACTATCTAAAGATAGTTTTCTATTTAAGATACATTAATTAGTTTATTCAGCATGAAATGGAGCTTAGTTATGTAGCATGAGGCTATATATTCTGCAATTGACTTACTGTTGGTGAGTCAACAGTGGGTCAAAGGAGGAGCTGTTGTGGGACAGAGTGACAGTTGCTCTTTAAAAATTATGATTTAAATCAAGTTGATTTAAATCGAGCATTTTTTCTAATGATTTAAATTGACTTGATTTAAATCAAATCTATCCTGACTGCAAGTTTATCTCAGTTTTGCAAGTGACTACAGAAACCGTTTAGAAATGATTTATAATTTTAAGTTCAACTGCTGCAAAACATACTTTGAGGATTTTTAATTTTTTTGGTACTTTGTGTAGAAAGGAAGATGGAGTATCTGGGCAGGGTGCTCGCCACGATTTGTTTTTTATGGTTTGGTTACATCTGAATGCAGTTATATTTACAATTAAACTACTTTGGTTCTCTACAATAGAGAATTAATGTAATTCCCATTAAAGAGAGAAAAAAGAACCCTTCTCCAATAAAAACAAATATAATGTTGATCCACATTTTGGAGAATATAGATTGTAGTTATAGTGTTAAAATTGTATAATCAAGTGTGAATGGTATATCCTTGGCTATATCAGTCTGTTTAACTCAACCTTTATATCTCTTTCTATTTGCAAGATTTTTGAGGAGTCTTTGATGCTCGCTGAATTTGCTTGTTTTCTAGCAAATGTCATCAGTGCACTAATGATGTTACTTAATTTGGATAATGAAACATCTGCAAGAAAACAACCAAACTCAGAGAGCGCCAAGAACCCCTCATTTCAACCCTGTGCTACAAGTATTCTTTTTAAAACGATATTGCATGTATGTTTTTAAACCTCTCTTCCAGATTTCTAATTTACCTTTCATTTCTGCACACAAATATATAAGAATGTAGATTGGTAGAATTTCATCCTCATAACATCTGTTTTTCCATTGGATAACCTGTAGAAGCACTATTGTCCAAATGTGTTACTAGTATTTGAGATTAAATCTTGGTATACATATAAATCCTGTTAGATTTGGCTTTAATTTGATACTCTTAATGTGATTTTTCTACATTTTGTCATTATGTAGTAGTGATTAATAACTAAACTTGGGCTAATAATAAAATTACATGATTTATTTTGATAGTGTTTTGCAGCTATATTGTGCGTGGACCTCCATCTCAAATTTTTGGAAATGGTTATGTATGTTTTAGTTTGCAGTTGCCTAGGTGCATGCACATTTATGGCATGCTTTATGCTACCATCATACAGAGGTAAACTTGTGCTCTTCACAGATAATTGGTTGCCTCATTTATAGACATCTGTAGAAGCTTGCTGCTTTTATCAAAATGTGGAAAGCAGTGCTATGTCATTGCAATTTAAACTGCTCCTTTTATACTTGCAGGTATCATTGCAACATGTACCAAAGTTTTTTGCTTCCTTTTTTCCTCATTATATTTAGAAACGTGGATAGGATGGGTAGCTGTAAGGAGTGTTACACACCATTTGATTGATTATGTACCATCAAATTGTTGTCGACATTTTGTGACCATATAGATTTTCTCCATTGCAATCTGTCCTTAATTTTGTCTTTCAGATCTTCTAGTGGTAGACTGATTGGTATTGAACTGTCCAGAAGTCCATCTACCATGTTTCTGGTTGTCCTAATCTGTCTTTCCCAAATTTAGAGCCTTCTCCAAAGACTTGTATAATGTATCAAAATAGGATAATTGGAGCCCAGTCATTTGTGTTTTCGGTGAGAACTCTTGAGTTTGTTTTCTTGGCTATCCAAAGTATTTTCACAAATCTTCTCCAACACCAGTTCAAAAGCATCAATATTAATTATTCCTGAGTCCACTTTTGCTTCCATAGAAGGGAATATGTGGCATGCATAATTCTGATATTTGTAGATATAGTGTTTGCCTAAACTTTCCATCGCCTTCATGGCTGTTCTCCCAAGAGTTTGTCTGCAGTGACTTCTTGTTCCTTTACTGTTGATGATTGATAGTAAAAGAGAGAACCTATCCACCACTTCTTTGTTCTATCTGTTGTTAGTTTGGGTTTTTTATATGTAACTGTCAGTCTCATATTTTTTGCCTTGATTCCTTGATTTTGAGTACTAGGGCTTGTAGATCCTTCGCATTTTTGGTTATCAAAACAGTCTCATTGGCATACGGCAGGTTTTTAATATTTCTTCATCCAGTTTTCTTAAAAAACCATGCTGATCTTCCATTCCTACTTTCCTTAATATATATTCAGCATATAGGCTGAATAATAAGAGGAGATTATTCAGTCTTTTCACACTCCTTTTCTAACCTGGGGTCAATCTGTTTCACTACTTTGTATCTATATTATAGCTTCTTGACCTGTATCTTAAGATATTTGTGAAGATATGTGTGCTGGGATTCCCATTTTCTGAGCACATTCCACAACTTGATGTGATTGACATAGTCAAAGGCCTTTCTTTAATCAATGAGCACATACAGACTTCTTTGCCCTTCTCAATTACCCGGCATGCATCAGCAATAATGTCTTACATTCCTTGGACTAAAGCTAATGTGAACTTCTGGCATCTCTATTATCATGTAGGGGTTTAACCTGTACTGGTTGATCCTAAGCATTACTTTTCTAGAATGTGAAATTAAAGATATTGTACATTAAAGTTATTGACAGATTTTATGATGGTTGCTAAGTGAATCACATGACATCGCTTTCATATTTGTCAATTTCAAATTGTACTTGATAAAAAACTCATCAATTCCCTCTTCTTCTGCATCAGTGATAGGAACATAAACCTGAATGGTTGTCATATTAAAAAGTTGTCCACAAAGTCTAAGTGGTATTTTTGATAGTTAATTGTATTGTAGCCAAGTACTGTTCTTGCCATATTGTTCCTGACTATAAAAACAACACAGTTCTTTCTTTGTTTTTCATGTCCTAAGTATGTAAACAGTATCTTCTGAAAATGTCCAATCCCAGTTCATCTCAATTCACTGATGCCTAAGATGGTAATTTGTAGTTTATTATTCAATCTTTCACTGTGTTGAGATTTTCTATGTTCATGCTTCTTACATTCCAGCTTTAATTCTGCCTTTGCATTTTTGGATTTTCTTTCCCCATATGGCAACCTCAACAACTAGATATACTGAAGCCTTATTAAAAACATCACTAAGACCCTCAGCTCTTCTTCAGCATGTTGAGTTCTTTCTGAAAAAGATGCCTATCATTCAGGACTATATTGTCAATAGTTGTGCATTTTCATATCCATATGGGTTTTTTTTTGTGAAATTACAGGACTAATTTATGTTTATCTTCTCCTGGACAGTATGAATTTATGCCTTTGCATAAATATTTGTTATTTCTTTGCTGTCAATAAAGTGATTTATTTATTTCCAGCATCATCTTTTATCCCTGCTTCCCAATACAAATGCCAGCTTTCTTTAGAGGGGCAGCTGGGATGACCTTCACACCTTGGGTGACCCTGCTGAGAATATGTACCTGATTATACACTCCTGTCATTCTTCATTCATCTGTCCTAAGAATACATGTGTGCGCATACACACAGCCGAACACACAAACACAATGTGACAACATCCTAGGATTTGGGAGAGGAAGGATTTTATTTACTCCATTATTTACATTTTAAAATTATCTACCTCATACTGGTTCTACTGGTATAAATAAAAGGGAATATTCATTCTTTACAATAAATTTAAGAGGGAATGTTTATTACCAGTATTTCAAAAACCTTTCACGCTTTGTGAACATTTTGTTAATGATATGGGGTATTGGCTTTATTAATTGTATCCTATTCAGTCAGATAACAATTTTTAAAAAAATGATTGCCAAAATATATAATTAACAGAACAAGTAAGAATAGATTAGACCCATTTACAGATTATCCAATAGAAAATGAAAGTATATTAGATGGTATAATTAGAGTGCCAGTTAATTGATAAACAGTTAACATAATTGTAGAGTGCGGCCTGCAAATATAATGCATGTGGACTTCATGTAGTCCATTAAGAAGTCCCGTGTGGGCCGTGGGCATTTTTTGAAAACTCAACAAATCTTCTGCTGTCAAAGTTGCTATTTTCAGGAAGGGTCCAGAACCCCTTATTTTTACAACCTGGACTCATGTACTGACTATTTCCAGGGCCTCTAGGCTTCACCAACATTGCTGCTTCTGTTTCTACACAACTAACTGTTGAACAGCTGACCTTTGTGCCACCTATTCTTTTGTGGTCTGCAATTATATTTAATTTATCAGTGTGGTCCTTTTCTTGCTATGAGTTGTGCTGACCTGCTATAGAGCAATCAAGAAAAACCATACTGTTTAATGCATAAAATAATCACTGAAGAATTTGATGCAAATTTCTTGAATTCAATTTCCTTAAGTTTTTTAGTTTACTCAGAAATCCAGGTAGTCTTCCACTTCTTATCATAATTGAGCCCAGCATTTCTGTTGCTAAGCAAGACAGTTAAGTAAGCTTTGTCCCATTTTACAATCATTCTTACCAGAATTGTTAAGTGAATCCTTGAAGTTGTTAAATTAGTAACATGGTTGTTAAGTGAATCTGGATTTCTCATTAACTTTGCTTGTCAGATGGTTGCAAAAGTTGATCACATGACCCCAGGACCTAAATACCTGCCAGTTGCCAAACATTTGAATTTTGATCACATGACCATGGGACTGCTGCAATGATTGTGTGAAAATGGTTGTAATTCACTTTTTCAGTGCTGTTGTAGCTTTGACCGTCACTAAATGAATAGTTGTAAGTCAAAGACTACCTATATGAATCCTTTATCAAAGTAATAACACTTTACATTTGTCAGTATATTGTTACAAGTTTCACTTACAGTTCTGTATTTGGAGCACAGACTTCAACTCTGTGTTTGTGCTTTCTTTAGCTTCATTATTTTCTATTCCCGTGTGTGTATATTTTAATTAACAAATTCAGCTGTTGGTGAATTAGTATTTCAGCAGCAGAAACTTTAAAAGCCTATAACTTATAATCAAAACTCTAAATGTACTTAGAAGCCAAACAGGTTGAAAGCCTTGATATTGTAAATTGAAGGATTATGAGGTTCATGCTTATGCTTTGTTTCTTTGTTTACAGAATACTGATCTGGTTCTTCTGTCCCTACGTGTTACAATAGAATGTTATACATACGTGCTATGAAGCAAGCAAAGAAATAAAATCAGTCCTTTCTTTGTTTTTAGTGTTATCTGAACTCTTTATTGTCTCCATTGCCAATTAGCATGCAGACAGTTTACCCCAGTGACTAGCTTCTTTGTTTGAAAAACTCTACATGTCTCTATGGGCTACTTCTTACATCACTGGGATGCAAATCATCACAGCTGAGTTTATGCTCAATAGCAATGGGGTTCAGATAGGGGTGGGGTTGAATACAGAAAAGCTGCTGTTAAATAACATATATAGAATGCTAGCAGACTGGTGTGTATTACCTATGGAACTAATGCAAGCAGCAAATTGTATTTGTTTTGAATATAATTCCTATACAAATTTTTGAATCTTAAAGTGGAAACTATGAAAACAATAGTTTTAAATGGCATTTAAATTACACAGAACAGAAGCAGTTCACATTATTCAAGTTGCATGAGATTCAGAGATAAATGGCTTCATTTTCTCTATTTTTTTTTAATGCTGCTGGTTCTTCCACTTTTTGTAAATTAACTTAAATCTGAGAAATGCTGAAACAATGTCAAATACAGGAATGTGAAACTTGGAAATGTTTTCTTACAAATTTAATTATTATGTTTTGAAAGTGCTGACTTCTTGGGAAAGGAGACTTGCAGGTACACAGCACTGTAAGTAATTGAGAACGAACTTTTGATAGTCACAGTGCTGAATGAGAAAAAGAATATTAATAGTAAAGCCATAAAATACTGAACTTTAAAATTGATTCCTGTGCTTCATAAACTTCTTCCTTCCTTACATTCTGAACTGGTTTAACAATTACAGTGTTAGGCTAGGATGGGGGAGATCTAAGTTCAAGTATATAAGTTTAGTCTGGGAATTGTTAAATACTTTGTAAGACCCTAGTGCCACCATCCTAAAATATAATTTGCTCTTATATTAATATTGTCATTTGTATGTCTTTTTCTTTTCTGGCAGTGTATGGCATTAGTCTGGTAGAAGGTATTATAATGTGCTTCCCAATTACTCATAGGACTAATTGATCATAAATAATTACAACTGTTTATCATATGAACACTGCAAAAGGATTTGACTTTTTTTAAATGGGTAAAGTTACAAAACATCTATTTAGTATTTTTAATTACTTAACAAATTACTTGGCATGTCAGAAGTACTTCTTAGCATATTTTTGTTTTAAATATCTGTTAGCTCCTTATGTTTTCCTTCTTTTTATTTTGTCCAATGTCTTCACTTGTCTTTTACTCCTCTTTCTGAATTATTTGTTGATGCTTTCTTTATAAGGAAACAGAGTTTATATGCATTCTAACCAGTGATGAGCTGCAACCGGTTTAACAACCAGCATGCACGATTCGTGTGCACACACACCTAACATGCTTCGTGTGCATGCACATCTAGCGCGCTTGCATGCAGCGTTCAAAATACAGCAATTTGAAGCTCAGCTGCTTACCTTCTAAAGCAGCCCCAGTAAGTAGAAGAGAGGAGACACGGAAATCAGCTGTGCAGTGCAAATCAGCTGAGCCAGAAAGAAGGAAATATTATTCAGCAATGAAAGTTACAACAGTTTTGAACCAATAGTGATCCTCGGAATTATGGATGTCCCGGCACCCTGTGGGTATGTGAATGCTTTCTGATTGAAATTCTGGTCAATAGGCTGCTTGACAACCTATTCAAATGTACAACTAGTTGCCAAGCAGCCCATAATCACATGATTGCCCTTTGTAACCTTTCCTGCCACTTTCTCTAGAACAGGGGTGTCAAACTTGTGGCCTGTGGCCTGGATGCATGTGCTAGCCACGCACACCCTCATTTTAGCAAAGCGGAAAAAGTTTCCATACATCATATGACGGCAATGTGATGCCACAAGTTTGACAACCCTGCTCTAGAAAATCTGTGGAGAAGCCAACAGGGAAGATTGCAAGCCTGTGCACCTTCTCCAGCCCCTCTTTGCTCACACTACCTTGATCAGTTCATACCACTCTGCACCTTTTCAGCCTGCACGGCATCTCTTGCGCACTCTCCTTCACACTTCTGTACATCTCTTCAATTGCTCTCCACCAGTAATAACAACTTACCTACCTGCTGGTTTTGAGTTTGTGACTTCTTGCTGGCTTCCTGGCTTTGATTGTGAGAAGCCAGCTGGAAGTTATCTCACCTAACAGTTGTGGAATTTAGTTGACAATGGCAACCATAACTGCAGGGATTGTTGTCACTTAGTGATGCTATTGTGCTTTATGACTGCATTGCTTAGTGATGGAAATTCTGGTCCCAATTATCATAAATAAAGGACTACTTGAATTACAAATCAGTTTTTTGTGTTTTGCAAAAATGTTTCATATACATCAAACAGATCAGAGATAAAGTGGAAAGCTGAAATTAACTACAGAAATAGAATAGTTGTATGAGAAGGAACTGGATAATAAATGAAGGCATAATATTGCACAATATGATATATTGGTAAGAGCATTTTTACAGTGAATGGTGTGGAAAGAAGAAAATAGTTGTGGTTGGAGTTATTGTAGAACTTACTATGAATGTTAGGATTTAAAATGAATACAATACCTGCATGCTATAGATTGAGAGCAAGGAAGAAAACATGAGATAGAAAGTCACAAGAAAAGATGACAGGAAAAGTGATGTCAGACTTTTGAACAAAGGAAAATGAAGCACTGCAGCGTTGGACTATTAATTTGAATTTTAATAGAGAATACTTTCAGTGTTGTGACTATTACCCTGTTTTCCCAGAAATAAGACATCCCCTGATAATAAGCCCAATCAGGCTTTTGAGCACATGCGCTAAAATAAGGCCCCCCAACAAATAACCCCCCCCAAAATAAATCCTCCCCAAAAATATTTAAACGTGTGCGCAGCCAGACCCTACCATTTCCTCTGGTTAGGGTTAGGGAGATAGAGCTGGAAATCAGGTAAGATGGCAAGAGGAGCCCTGTCTTGCTCCACATGCCCCAAAATAATAAGACCACCTTGAAAATAAGGCCAAGCGCTTATTTTGGGTTAAAAAAAATATAAGACAGAGTCTTATTTTGGGAGAAACACGGTACCATTTCATAAACAGAATGAAAATTAATAGTGTAACCGTACTCTAAATGGTGTTACATTTTGTCTATTAACAGGTGTCACCCTTTAGAAAAAACTTAAGTTGCATTTCTTTTGCAACCTTCATATCTATTGGGAATCATTAATTCACTGGATTTCATAATAGTGTTGAAACTGAAAATTCCATTGAAAGAGGAGGAGTCATGAAACATTCCAAAGATCTTGAAAGTTGTTTACTCTGGTAGTTACTCAGTGATCATTTTATATCTATTTCAGTAATGATATAATGGCTATAATATTTATCTTTAATTATTTTTAATATAAATATGCAGATGAAAATGGATCAAATCAACAAAACAAATATATAAGAACAAATAAGTCAAGATGAAAGTGAAAAATGGAAAAGTCATTGTTGAATGCAACTGAGATCCTGAAATTTAAAGAATAGAAAGTTATGTATAAATCAATGTAGGTACAGGAAGCATGTATGGAGAGATAGCGTGAATGGTGTTGATGTAAATTGCTTTTTAGATAATATTGCCTTTTTTAAATCACAGACAATATATTTAATGTGTAATTTTTTTCTTAGCCATGAAAAGTATAAAATGAGTATGCATATATAATCTGTATGTACGTATGCATTACTTTTAATATAATATATAAACTAGCAACTCCAGACAACCCTTAAAAACAAGTTTATTTTTATTTAATATTAATAAACATTTTCTTTTTAAAAAAATATATTTTTATTGTTTTCATATAAATATATTGAATACAGTGCAGTTGTCCTGGCATTCCACTTGCCATGAAACAAAGGTAAAAACAAACTAACATCTCTACTATTTTAAACAGTGCTAGTGCTGTACAGTTATTTCTGATCATCATATTCTAGAATATCAATTTATCTTTCATTCTAATACCTACATTCTAATACATATATAGTATCTCTTTCCATTTCCACCTAACCTGATTTTTTCACATTCTAAGTTCCACCTTGTATTGCCAACTATTGATAGAATCTATTCCATATAGCATAGTATTCTGTATCCCCTTTATCTTTTATTTTTAACATTAGTCTGTCGATTTCCGCACAGACCTTCTTGACCTTATCTTTCTTATTGTCTCCTCTTCTGAAGGGGTGTTTTCGCTCTTCTGCTGCTGTGCATACACAATAATTGCTGCAGTCAAGATGTGTAATATTAGGCATATTGTCCATTTATCATAACCATCTGATATTATGCCTAATTAATTCTGGCTTAAACTCTATATGTCGTCTAATCATTTTTTCTAACCACATATGAATTTGTATCCAAAATTTCCTTGCCTTTATACAGGTAGACCACATATGGTAATATGTGCCAGCTATTTGTCTACATTACCAACAGTTTGGGGACATATTATTAAACATTCTCCGTGTAAGCTGGAGACATCAGCCAGACTGGGTAGAACTCGCCTATCAGCAGAAGGACCGAGCCTGTCAATCTTTTACTTGTCCCGCCTTGGCACCGGGAATCCCAGTTCGGCTCGGTCCTTCAGCTGGACAAGATGTGTTC